>JAIGNY010004024.1:52500-97500 GCA_020152595.1 Chiridota heheva | reverse complement strand
GGAATGCTGGTTGCGGTGCATCCCTACTGTAGTTATCTAACTTTAACAAATTTTTATTTACACCTGAAATATTTTGTTTTCTTTTCTGTATTGCACCACAGAGTACAAGTAGATGAAGTTGTAAGCTTACGGACCAAGGTAGACATACTACTACAGGAGTGCACCCACGCCATGCACAAACTCTTAGAAGAGAGAGGTGAGATGAGGCGTCACATGATGAAAACTAACAAGTTAGTATTTCTTGCTTTAGCCCCTTCCCCTTCCCCCCAATAAAATGATAATAATTGAAGAGAATTTTGAATATTTTGGATTATGCTATTTTGCAAAGAAGAATATGATTTTAGTGATACCAAAATCACTTCTCTACACTTATTTATTCTGGGTAAAGTCTATTTCTTGCCTTGAACTACTGGACTGTGCAATATGTATACAGTGATGTTATAATGCATACAGGTCTAATTTTTTGGGTGGAGGGGGGGGGGGAGGGGGGGTGGAGATAAGGAGAAACAGTTTGTCTGACTAAATATAATCACAATTTTGGCTGATTTACATGTACATTGAATTTTGGTCAAAAATTTGCAACATTTTGATAAATTATGCTGCTGATAATTAAAGAAAAACAAAATTATGGCACAGCTTACTTGACTTGAAGTATAAACAGCTCGGGTAAGAATAATGAGTGAAAGTTGCCTCAAATGGTACTCACTCCCTGCTTTAAGTTCTATTAGTCTGCTTGACTATCTAAACTTTCTTTGGGTAGTAATAAGGTGGAATTTCATACAACCTTTGTAAGAATAGTGTACCATATCTGTTTATATTATGGGCTAGGTGGGGTGAGGGTTGGTCGTGTAATAACTTATAGGAACTGTACATATGATTTATATGATTTTTATATTATTTTTATGATTTAAACAGCTTCTATTTTCAAAATGGATTTCTATTGTCAAAATGGACTGAAATAAAGCCTTCACATTACCATTATACTCCTTTCTTGGTAGTTAAAAAAACTCTGTACCAGAATAGCTAACTGAATTTTGTTTGCTATTCTGGTACATAGTGTATTAAGTACCAAAAAAGGAGTATAACGGTAATGAGAAGGCTTTACTCTAGTCCATTTTGACAATAGAAATCCATTTTGAATAGAAACTGTTTTTATGATTTATATGATTGATGCTATGAAGCAAAACCTGCATATTTTGCTATTATATGTCCATCCAGGGTAGGTAGATGGTCTCAAGCCAAATAAGTTTGAAAAAGAGCGAAACTACGTCCAAAACATGACGTGTCCTTCTCCTTCAAAATTTGTTTCAGCAAATCATAACCACAAACTTACTGTAGCAAATAGTGAGACCACTTTATCTGAATTAAAATAACCACAAAATAAGGACTTTCATCCATTGCTAATATGATACTCAGCACCAACTTCCGCAACAACTAAGGTTTTCAGAATAAAGGAAATAAAGAGGAAAATTCTGACCCAACCTGGTCATTTATCAGGTCGGGTCTGTCTGTTTGAAACTTTAAGGAGCAAAACAACTAATAAAAGCCAAACTATTCAAGTCAAGAATATTTGGCGAGTCCAGACGCTTTTCTGGGAGGGATAAATTATACCAAAAAGTAAAAAGAATGTTACAATGTAACTTTTACAACATGCAAAGTAGCACATAGTCTGAACATCATCAAAGTATCAAATTTGTACTTTGTTTTTACACTCATCAAGTTTTGAGAAAAAACCAAAATTGAGCAAAACTTTTTACCACCTCATAAGTCTTTTTTTTTAAGCCAAAAATAAAATAAAAAGCCAAATTATCAAATTAAATATGAAAAAAAATATATATATTTTTTTTTTTGTCAAACAAGTTTTCAGAAAAAAAACCGAAATAAGTTTTTTTGCAGTACGGTTCTGGCAGTTAAAACTGTGGCAAAAAGGGGAATTCGCGGTAGGAATTTATTTTTCATGAAAAAAGAGATTATTTTCGAGTCAGCAACAGACTATATGGAAAATACGTGCTCTAAAAACGTCCCCCATTTATTTATGTAATTGTAATTTCTATCATGTGTTGTCTTTTTGAAAGTTGTTAAACATGTTTATTTTATATGAAGCGGAGTTGGAATTAATTATGAAATTTCCCACTGTTCTGAATAAAGGTGTCGAAAATCTTCCCACAAAAAATCGCGACAGAAATAATATGATTGTAGTGAATATATCCGTATATGCTTCCCTCTTTTGCAATTAATGTACTTTTCATTGCACAATTACATGGGGGACGTTTTCAGAGCACATATTTACCACATATACTGTTGTTTACCGAGTAAATCTTTAAAAAATGTGTGTGCCTATTAAAGGGATATGGACAGGTAGCAACCACTGCATAAATTGATACAATGCCCTTCATAAACACTCACCACAAACACTTTTAAACAAAATCGATCCCAAAAGATGAAAAATCTGGCTTATTTTTAGGTCTCTAAACATATGCTTATTGCATATTGGTTTTTCAGTGACATAAGACATTAAGGATAGGACAGTACAACACTAAGGTTATGTGAAAGTTACAATGTATGTACCATACAGTAACACTTACAGCCTAACGTAACAAGTGGAGTTTGCCAATCATAAAGAAATAATGTATCGGAACTTGATTCAATATTTCCTCTTTATCCACAAGAAAATGTCCTAAAATAGTTAGCATATCGCTAATTAAAAGATATTCTGATGTCTGATTCAATGAAACTGATGTTTTAAAATAGCCTAGGTCAATGTGACACTGGAAGTTATGCATTGTAGGCCTCGCTGTGTCCTTATTCTTACATCACATACCTTTTTTAATATCTTTCTTGGGGCTTATTTTTTCACTTTTTTGGCAAATATCTCAGAAACAAGTGGTAATTTTTGATAGATGTATGTTAATGAAATGTTCAGAATATTAAAAGAGACATATTTATGGCAAAATCGCTACCTGTCCATAAACCTTTAAACAAATATCATTTTATGGCATTCTTCAGGACACTGACCTATTTATCGAATGCTCTTCAGAGAAGCCACAGCTTATTGCATGAAAATTTTAAACCGCGGAGCAATGTGCTAACCCTCGCATTGCTGAACGAGCAGCTGTCATTCACGATATCCCATCATCTCCTTGGAGATATCGCCAGAAAAGAAACCAAGAAGAAACCAAAGAGGGAGACATTTGAGTTTGTGGATTGGACTTCAGCAGAGATGTTGGCTAAAGAGGTAAGTATGGATGCAGGTGATAATCTGTGACAGATTATCAGATGCAAATGAACTTTGAAGTAATTGCATTCTGTGTACAATTTATAGAATTTTGAATAAAGGTATATAATTTTGAAATGATAAAGATATATTTTGCATATATTTTCCTTTATGTTTAGTCAATTTAACTATGTTTAGTCAATTTAACTATGTTTAGTCAATTTAATTATGTTTAGCCAATTTACTATGTTTAGTCAATTTAACTATGTTTAGTCAATTTAACTATGTTTAGTCAATTTAACTATGTTTAGTCAATTTAACTATGTTTAGTCAATTTAACTATGTTTTATTTAGATGCCTTGCCTTGCCTTGTTCCCTCAATTCCCAGGAGAATTCAGTGGGTGCATCACCAGTCTTCTCCAGGTTTGGCGGTTGTGGGCGAGGGCTTCCTCTTCTGCAGTTAGTCCTTCCTGCATATCCACTCACTAATGTTGTCAGCCCAGTGTTTATGTTGTCTTCCTTTGCATCTCTTTCCTTAAAACATTTCCCTGGAGGATGGTTTTTGCTTAAACCATTGGACCTTAGAACATGTCCATACCTCATCAGCTTTCTTCTCTTTATGTAAGAGATCTTCAAAGGGGCCAATATCGTACCTAATGGTCTTGCAGACTTCATCATTTGCAGGGGTCGAATTTGCCCCTGTTCCGCTGTTCCGAGAACTGCTTTTTGTGCAGGAACAGAACATTTTCAAACATCATTGTTCCGGTGGAACAGTGTTCTTTTCACAAGCATGTGGCAGCAATGATTAATAACTTAATTTCTGCCCAACAACAAATGCATGTTGCCAAACGAGATCATGATGTAGATAATTTGTTCCAGTAATTATAAGAAAAAGCTTTTCCCACTTTGCCTGCAATTGTCAGCACAATCATGAATACACACATATGCAAGGTTGCTTGCACATGTACAAGCCTATGACTGTATGCAACTGGATGCTACAACTGATAAAGTAGTTGTAAATTAAGCCCATTTTGAAGAAAGGAATTTGTCTTGTATCAGCAAAAAGGTTGGAACAGTGAAATCTGATCCAGAACAGTATTATATAAGAAATTTACTGTCCCGTAAAACAGAAGCAAAAAATTTAAATTTTGACCACTGATTTGTTATGTGGTCTGTGTCCATGTGATACCCAAGACCTTGGGGTAGTACCTCACCTCAACAGCACTAATCTTCTTTTGAAGATCTGTTGTAAGTATCCAGGACTCGCATGCATAGAGAAAGATGGATATGACCAGGGCATTTAGGAGCCTGATTTTAGATGCCTCAAAGTCATCAATCAATATACAGGATCTTTTGTAATTATTGTTCACTTTTGCAGTAAATTTGAGCAAGTACAAGCTCTGACTTACTAGTGGGGGTTTTTGTCGTACCTTTTATGTATATTTTGATCCTTGATGGCTTTTATCGTTTCATTTGAAGAACATTTTTCACTCATTTTGGGGGTATCTGAAATCTGACAAAAAACTGAAAAATTAAAATACCAAATTAAAGATTATATATTAATGATATATATATATATATATATATATATATATATATATATATATATATATATATATATATATATATTTATTTTATATATATATATATATATATATATATATATATATATATATATATATATATATATATATATATATTGAAGTTTGTTTTTATAATATATACATTTTTCTTTCAGATTCTTCTAACGAAGCATCCCCATGCCAAGCAAGACCAATTAAAACAACCAACGATCCCAAGTACATCAACCAGTACCATCCAAATGATCCACCGGTACCATCCAACCACAAAATATGAAAACATCACCGTCAACTGCTGCAAATACTGCAAAGGCGATATACTTGTGGTTTGAAGCCCTTGATTGCAGTAGTCTTCCATTTGAAAGTATTAGTGACCCCTTGTATGTTGAAGTGACGGCATCAATTTCTGAGAAGAACGATTGTGTGTGACTATCAATGACAAAACAGTCTGCTGTTTGTTGCCTTAATAACGGAATTAGAAATGAGCGAAAGTGGTTGTTGTAAGATTTAAAGGATTGCTACCATAGTCAAAGAAGTTGATCTTATATGAAAGAGAAATAAAATGGTGAAGAAAGCATTCCAAAATCGTATTCCGTTAAGGAGATATTTAATTTTAAAGTTCTGTATCATTTGTGTAGAAACGACTGAAATTAGACTAGTTGTGATGTCATAGCCTCATATTCCTCAAAGTCTTTACATAGTTTATCTGATTTTTTTTCTGCGATTTTGTGGCTTAAAAACCATTGGATATGCCAGGAAGAAGTAAAATGGAATCAAATAAAATAGAAAGTGAGGATGGGACTGCCAACCTTCCATAGTAGACTTATTATACCAGTCACTTCTACACATACAAGACAGAACTCTAACTTGGATATGTTCTTAACAGAATTAGATATTGAATTAGTTTCTTCACCATAATGTTTCTATTCAAGTCCTCCTTCATATAAAGATAAACTTGCTTGACCCCTCAACTAATCCTTTAAGCGGCACACATATGGTTGTTTCATGCTCAGTGATTTTAGGAGGTGTGCTGGGCTCCTCCCTATCAAGGGTAGTTTCTTTGATGATTTCAGTATAGAATATTTGAAAATGTTAATACGCTTTAATTAAAAAGGTGAAATCTATCCAAGCCATTAGGCTCATAAGGCCAGTGCCTATCCGCAGTTTTCATGGCGGAAACTGTTTAGAGTGAGCACAACTTCTCCTGAAATTGTCTTGCTTAAAGACACTACACAGGACTCGCTCAAAGACACAACACAGGACTCCCTCAAAGACACAACACAGGACTCGCTCAAATACACAACACAGGACTCGTGCCTGGAAGCAAACCCAGCACCTTAGCAGAATGAGTTTTAAAGGAAAGGTATCGTCCCATAAATAAATTCAGAAGTGAACACAGCAGTGCTTTTAACAGGGGATGTATGATCGATAACATTGCATATTTCTCATGATCAATAGGGAAAATTGAAAACCGGAGATGACATTACTGGCACAGCGGCATTCAGTTCTGAATGTATTCATGGAACAATATCTCTCCTTCAATCTCAACGACTAAGTCACTGCGCTTCATAATGTTGGTCGGATGGCATGTTATTACACTTTGGTATAAAGAAACGAGGTACATTGGCTTAGTGGTTAAGAAGTCATGCTCATATGCGAAAGGTACCAGGTTTGATTCCTGTTGTGAGCGCTACATTGTGTCCTTGAGCAAGACGCCTAATACTCTGCTTGCTCCAGTTCGTCCATTCATCTGTAAAATGTGTACCAGCACTGCTGGGGAGTTTACCAGCGGTGGAGTGGCGTCCTGTTGAGGGGGAGTCATGTGCTCTCATCCACATATGCCAAGTAAACCAGAGATTAGCACCAGAATGGATGATGAAATAAAGAATTAATTGCTTTGACATGTTTCATGTCAATAGGAATTGTCTTGATACTTAAAGATCTTTGAACTGCTAGCAACAACTTGATCTTAATTGGAAGATAATATGCTATAAACCATGAACATATTTAAAACATTTCATGAAAATTAATTAAAAATTGACCATTTTACAGCATTTTGACATCCAAGACCTTAATAGGCCTAAAAAACAGTTGTTTGTTTGCCTCTCACCCACCGAAAAATAGGGCCAGCATTAAAACTGTTTTTTTTTTTTAATTTCTAAAAAATCCCTACCCTTCTTAAAAGTCCCTACAAAATGATGTGGCAATCACTTTTGCCTGTTGAAAACAAAGTCCATGGCCCACAAGAGCTTGAGAATGCAAAGTTGTCTGCCTGTTTGTAACGAGTGTGTCAGGCAATAGAAAGAAAATCCCAAATTAAACAAAAAGCAGCAGTGAGATATAAAAACAGAGCAAAATAGAAGGAACCAACAATCTGAAAGTGAAGTGAAGTGTTTCTGTTTTATAAATGTTCTTGGTACTTAATCCCTAATACTTTAAATCCCTGCCCTTTTAAATCCCTTCCCATTAAATCCCTTCCCATTAAATCCCTACCCCTTGAAATCCCTACCCCTTGAAATCTCTACCCTTTTAAATCCCTCCCCCTTTAAATCCCAACCCCTTTAAATCCCTACTCTTTTAAATCCCTACCCTTTTAAATCCCCACCCCTTTAAATCCCTACCCCTTTAAATCTACCCCTTTGATTCTGTACCCATTTGAATCCCTACACCTTTAAATCCCCACCCTTCAAATCCCCACCCCTTTAAATCCCTACCCTTTTAAATCCCTACTCTTTAAATCCCTACCCTTTAAATCCCTCTCCCTTTAAATCCCTATCCCTTTAAATCCCTATCCTTTAGATTCCTATCCCTTTAAATCCCTATCCTTTAAATCCCTATCCCTTTAAATCCCTATCCTTTACCTTTAAATCCCTATCTATTTAAATCCCTATCCATTTAAATCCCTATCTGTTTAAATCCCTAATCATTTAAATCCCTATCCATTTAAATCCCTATCCCTTTAAATCCCTATCCTTAAAATCCCTATCCCTTTAAATCCCTATCCTTTAAATCCCTATTCCTTTAAGTCCCTATCCCTTTAAATCCCTATACCTTTAAATCCCTATAACTTTAAATCCCTATACCTTTAAATCCCTATACCTTTAAATCCCTAAACCTTTAAAACAGATCTAGATGGTTCATCCTGGAAGTTCATGTAGAAATGACTTCTCAAATAGAGATACCAATGTATTTTTGTTCATGCATTTTTAAAACTTGCATTTTGTGTTATTTCTTTGTGAAATGATTTTTTAAGATGTAGATGCAAAATACAGAAATAGTATATAAAAAGCTTGAAGCACTAGGGTTTTCTTTCCGTGTGTATGTTGGTTTAATGCCAGTGTAGAAGTAATTCTCAGTAC
This sequence comes from Chiridota heheva, assembly GCA_020152595.1. Taxonomy (NCBI): domain Eukaryota; kingdom Metazoa; phylum Echinodermata; class Holothuroidea; order Apodida; family Chiridotidae; genus Chiridota; species Chiridota heheva. The sequence goes on along the minus strand of JAIGNY010004024.1, from coordinate 89,347 downwards.
CTCATTTTCATATCTTAATCCATTGTTTTTGAATGCTGTGCCAAAATTCTTTACAGGATGTTCCTGTGAATTTTGTATATATTGAAGAAACAAATTGGCACAAAAACTATGTTGCTATCTTATTCTGTGTAAGAGTTATAGCCTTTAAAAGATTTCACCTGTGTGCTGAAAGAATCCATTATCTCATGTAACTAAGGTGAAGAAAACCAGTGGAAAATATGTGTAACTTATTTCGGCAACATTTCCTAAAAATGAAAGATAAGTGATGGAAATTGAAGAAATTGTCCCAAAATTTAAAGAAACTACCGCAAATAAAAATGTTCCCCAAAACTTAAAAAAAATGCCCGAAAATTTAAGAAAATGAAGAACAAAGCAATACCTTTTTCTTGGGGGAGGGTGAAAGTTTAGCAGGATAGGGAGGAAAGCAAGAATTGAAGTTTCAAACTTTAAAACTGGCTATATTTCAATGAATACGCACTTTGGAAATAAATATTTTCAAATGTTTTCTTCCCGTATTTTCGTTGAAGCCTTATTTACGTTTTACTGGTGCAGCTGCTGAAAGTTGCATAGGTTTATTATTGGTGAACGAACTTCGGGGTATTCGCGATTTGCAGAAACAAACACAATTTCATTTTTTTTTTTGATGAATACGTTGATAAGTAGAATATTAAGCTTCTGTGAATTTATTATGGATAAAAAGAGGAGAAATTAAAGAATTTATTTATATGTCTGATAATGATAACAATGATTTATTTCATAAAGAAAATACAATTTAATTCCTTAGGTGCACAAACTCCAGGCCCACCATGCTAGTACTAGGCCTAACCCTAGTTCTTAACAGTTACAGTTTGAACAGCATATTACAGTAATTATTAAGATTGTGCAGAACTTTTCAGAAGATACAGTATGTGCATATGGGAGAAGGGGGCATTTCTTTTGGGGGAGGGGTCGTGATGTAACAAGACTAAGACGGACTAAGGAAGGTGAATCACCCCATACAAATTCTAAACTAACACCACCATCACCCAAAAAAAATCAAAGATCCCCAGAGTTTGTAAAGAACTTACCAATGTTGACTTTAAATTGCGAAGAGAATTTGAGCTAACTACCCACTCATGAAACCATTCCACTCATTAACAACTCTGCGAAAAGCTAAAACGCCGAATATATATTCGTCAGAACTCTTTGGTCAACTTCAAACTCTTACCACGTGTCACATGAGGATTAGCTAAAACATGCAAGAAATTACAGGAAGTCAAAGCATCACTACCAGATAGGAATTCAAAACCTGAATAATATCGCCACGGCCTACTCTTCTCAACTCAAGCGTGGTCAAACCAAGAATTCGCAACCTAGATTCATAAGAGAGATTCCTTACTTTGGGAATAAGTCTAGTGGTTCTTCGCTGAACCTGCTTTAAAATAACTTTTCCTTCTTATAAAAGGGACTCTAAGTCTGAATAACATACTCAAGGTGAGGCCTGACTAACTGCTGATACAAATTAAGAATAACCTCCCTAACAAAAAAACAAACAAATTCTTCTAATCAAACCAAGCATCGTATTTGCCCTTGCAGCTGCTCAAGGACACTGTTTAGAAGGCTTCAGAACATTGAATGACATCTGCTTCGTTTGGGACCAAGAAACTAACTTACCCAGATCAGTTTGCAAGTGAAGAATCCCTAGCATCATCAACAATCATGTACAGCTTAGTGTCATCAGCAAATTTACAAATCCTGAAGCCAAGGGAACCATCAATATCATTAGTGAAGATTAAGAAAAGAAGCGGACCCAATACAGAACCCTGAGAAACACCACTTGTAACCTTCTTCCATGGAGAAACTTCAACATTAACAACAACTCTTTGTGACCTGTCAATTTACCAAGAATTTATCCAACTGGCACACTTTCCCTCCACACCAAGCGCTCTTGTTTTAAAAATGAGCTTGCCTAATGGAACCTCACCAAATGCTTTCTGGAAGTCTAAATAGATAACATCCACATTATGACCAAATTCAACAAGTTTAGTAACATCATCAAGAAACTCCAATAGATTAGGAACACAAGACCTCTTAGGTAAAAACCCATGCTGGGACAAATTTAACAAACCATTGACCAGTAAATGATCTAGTACAACATCTTTAACAATGGACTCCATGACCTTGCACACAACACTAGTAAGACTCACTAGCCTATAATTACAGGCCAAACTGTGGTCCCTTTTTTTTTTTAAATAGGAGTGACATTTTCAATTCTCCAATCACTATGAACAATACCAACATCAAAGCACTTGGAAAATATAATACTCATGGGAACAGAAAGAACATCAGAACACTAACGTAAAACAGCAGGATGTATACCATCTGGACCAAGTGTTTTATTTGAAATCAAACCTTCAACTGAAAAATCAACATCCTTAATATATACTGGAGAGTGCACACACTAAGATACTCCACAACATCATCAGCAAGGGACTCCTTAGTAAAAACAGATACAAAGTAGTCATTCATAAGCTCCTTACCACTATCTGACTATTGACAGTAACACCATCTTTACCCTGAAGGGGGCCAACAACCTCCTTGTTTTTTTGCTTTGAGCGAACATAGGAGTGAAATGACTTAGGATTAATCTTAACCTCTTTAGAAAACATTTTTTTAAAGCACTTTAGTATCTCTTATCAAACTTTTTGTGTTCTTTTCATGATCCTTACACCTAGCAAGTTCCGCAGGACACTGTTTTATAACAACGCCACAACTTCTTATTTTTCCGAACAGCCTGCAAAACTTCCAGAGATATCCACACTGGCCGATTACGCTCTTTCAGGTCTTCAGAGTTGATTATTTTCATGGCGTAAATTTACGATGTTTCCAACTTTCAGTCTTATTATCTATATCATAGAATAAGATAGATTAAGCTTTATTTGGAATAGTGAATGATTGAATCTTGGTACAGTATTTTCCAGGGCGTAAATTTTTATTTGCTTTTTTAATTTTACATGTTGTAAATTCACGCTTATTCAGAGAGCAACAGTTACGTTTTTATTTACTATCACACAGTAAGATAGATCAAGTTTTTATTTGAAAGCTGTGAATGATTGAATCTTGGTACTGTACTTTTTACAGTAGGGCATACATTTACGCTCTTTCAGATTTTTAATTTTGCATGGCGCAAATTTACGCTTTTTCAGAGCGCAATATTTACATGTATAGAGCAGGATACATTAAGTTTGATTTGGAACATTCTGTGAAGGATTGCTTCTTGGTATTTTCTAGGGCGCAAATTTACGCACTTTCAGGTCATCAGAGTTCAATATTTTCTCGGCGTAAATTTATGCTTTTATTAACTATCATACAGTAAGATAGATTTAATATTTATTTGGAACCTGGGAATGATTGAATCTTGGTACTGTACTTTCTACAGTAGGGCGTAAATTTACGCTCTTACAGATTTTGAATTTTGCATGGCGCAAATTTACGCTTTTTCAGGGTGCAATATATACATGTATAGAGCAGGATACAGTAAGTTTGATTTGGAACATTCTGTCAAGGATTGCTTTACAGTTTTGGCATATTTTTTTTCAGGGCAATATATACTAGGACAGTAAGTTTGATTTGAAACAAATTTACTAGGACACTTTCAGGTCTTGAGAATTGAAGTTTTATCTCGGCATAAATTTACGCTTTTATTAACAGTCATACAGTAAGATAGATCAAGTTTTTATTTAAAACCTGTGAATGATTGAATCTTGGTACTGTGCTTATACAGTAGGGCGTGAATTTACGCTCTTTCAGATTTTGCATGGCGCAAATTTACGCTTTTTTAGGGTGCAATATTTACATGTATAGAGCAGGATACATTAAGTTTGATTTGGAACATTCTGTGAAGGAATGCTTCTTGGTATTTTTAGGACGCAAATTTACGCACTTTAAGGTCTTCAGAGTTGAAGTTTTTTCTCGGCGTAAATTTACGCTCTTTCATAGTTTAACATTTATATGTACTAAGCATGATAGATCAAATTTGATTTGAAACCTTCCGGAAGAATTGAATCTTTGTACCTTCTAGTGCGTAACTTTACGCTCTTTCAGAATTTAACAATTTGTATGGCGCAAATTTACGCTCTCCCAGAACAAAACATTTACAAGTATATCAAGAGCAGAATAGATTAAGTTTGATTTGGATCCTGTTGTGAAGTGAATTGACCCGATTTTAGAGTTTGATACTTGTATAGCGCAAATTTACGCTCTTTCAGAGTAGTAAAATATTCATGTATATCAGCATAGATTAACTTCTATTTAGAAGCTTCTGTGAAGGATTGAATCTTTGTCAGTTCTGGAGCATTAATTTACGCTCCTTTAGATTTCATATTTTCAATGTGAAACAATTTCATTATAGCTTCTTCATATGAATTCTACCTGTGCGCAAATTTGCACTTTATCAAAGGATGTCATCAGATGTTTCCAACAATCGTCAACCCGCTTTTGGAAACAAATTAATTCAAGAAACAGTTATTCGTTTAACATGAAATGCTGTATGTAACATGAGTGAGTAATAAAATGAAACAGTATTGGTTATTGTATCTTCCAATCCACAAGATAAATGATAGTGTCATTTTGAAAGGAACAGTCCCTTTATTTTTCAAAATTATGATAACAAGAAGTAACTCATTGAATAATGAGAAGCATTTCCCAGGTTACAATGGATCGTATGTAAAAATAAGACTTTTTCCCATTTTTGTGGCATTTTGACACTTTGAGAAAGGGTCAATTTCTAGGCCACCCTGTTAATTATTATCAGAAGATTTTTTATAATATAACATGCAAAATTCCCGTCAATATAACTATTATCAAAAGATTGATATAATATAGCATGCAATATGCCCGTCATATGAATATAAATATAATCAAAAGATTTTTATAATAATATAAAAATAATAAACTCAAAAGATTGATATAATATAGCATGCAATATACCCGTCATATGAATATAAATATAATCAAAAGATATATAATATAGCATGCAATATGCCCATCACATGAATATAAATATTATCAAAAGATTTGTATATAATATAACATGCAAAATTCCCGTCAATTTAACTATTATCAAAAGATTGATATAATATAGCATGCAATATACCCGTCATATGAATATAAATATTATCAAAAGACTTATGTAATATAGCATGCAATATGCCCGTCACATGAATATAAATATTATCAAAAGATTTGTATATGCAAAATTACATGCAAAAATACATGCAAAATTCCCGTCAATATAAACATTATCAAACTTATTTAAAAGATTGATAAATATTATAGTAACTTGTAAATAAAGTACCATGCCCATCATATAATATTTGGAACACGTGGGGTATAAAAAGACTTATGTAATATAGCATTGCAATATGCCTATCATATTGTCTATATAAATATTATCAAAAGATTTGTATATAATATAACATTGCAAAATTCCCTCAATTTAACTATTATCAAAAGATTGATATAATATAGCATGCAATATACCTATCATATGAATATGAATATGAATATTATCAAAAGACTTATGTAATATAGCATGCAATATGCCCGTCACATGAATATAAATATTATCAAAAGATTTGTATATCAAAATTACATGCAAAAATACATGCAAAATTCCCTATCATAGTCAATATAAACATTATCAAACATGTCAAAAGATTGATATAATATAGTATGCAATATACCCGTCATATGAATATGAATATGAATATTGTCAAAAGACTGACTATCATAATATAGCATGCAATATGCCCGTCACATGAATATAAATATTATCAAAAGATTTGTATATGCAAAATTACATGCAAAAATACATGCAAAATTCCCGTCAATATAACTATTATCAAAAGACTTATTTAATATAGCATGCAATATGCCCGCATAAATATTATCACGAAACTTGTATAATAAAGTATGCGACATGCCCATCATATAACTATTTGGAACACGTGGGGTGATAAGCAAGACGTATAGATTGGCTATCATAGATTGCCTATCATAGATTGTCTATCATAGATTGGCTATCATAGATTGGCTATCATAAATTGGCTACCATAGATTGTCTATCATAGATTGTCTACCATAGATTGGCTATCATAGATTGGCTATCATAGATTGGCTATCATAAATTGGCTACCATAGATTGTCTATCATAGATTGTCTATCATAGATTGCCTATCATAGATTGTCTATCATAGATTGTCCATCATAGATTGGCCATCATAGATTGGCTATCATAGATTGGCTATCATAGATTGATTGCTATCATAGATCATCATAGATTGCCTATCATAGATTGCCTATCATCATTGCTATCATAGATTGTCTATCATAGATTGGCTATCATTGTCTATTGATTGCCTATCTATATCAGATCATGATTGACTATCATAGATTGTCTATCTATCATCATAGATTGTCTATCATATCATAGATTGGCTATCATATCATATCATAGATTGGCTATCATAGATTGGCTATCTATATCATAGATTGGCTATCATAGATTGGCTATCATAGATTGGCTATCATAGATTGGCTATCATAGATTGGCTATCATAGATTGTCTATCATAGATTGGCTATCATAGATTGGCTATCATAGATTGGCTATCATAGATTGCCTATCATAGATGTCTATCATAGATTGGATTATCATAGATTGTCTATCATAGATTGCTATCATAGATTGGCTATCATAGATTGGCTATCATAGATTGGCTATCATAGATTGTCTATCATAGATTGGCTATCATAGATTGTCTATCATAGATTGGCTATCATAGATTGGCTATCATAGATTGGCTATCATAGATTGGCTATCATGATTGCTATCATAGATTGGCTATCATAGATTGATTGTCTATCATAGATTGGCTATCATAGATTGCTATCATAGATTGGCTATCATAGATTGGCTATCATAGATTGGCTATCATAGATTGTCTATCATATCATAGATCATAGATTGCTATCATAGATTGGCTATCATTGATTGCTATCATAGATTGCCTATCATAGATTGTCTATCATAGATTGTCTATCATAGATTGTCTATCATAGATTGGCTATCATAGATTGTCTATCATAGATTGACTATCATAGATTGGCTACCATAGATTGCCTATCATAGATTGTCTATCATAGATTGGCTATCATAGATTGTCTATCATAGATTGTCTATCATAGATTGCCTATCATAGATTGCCTATCATAGATTGGCTATCATAGATTGACTATCATAGATTGCCTATCATCATCATAGATTGTCTATCATAGATTGCTATCATCATAGATTGGCTATCATAGATTGGCTATCATAGATTGTCTATCATCATAGATTGGCTATCATAGATTGCCTATCATAGATTGTCTATCATAGATTGCTATCATAGATTGCCTATCTATCAGATTGGCTATCATATCATAGATTGTCTATCATAGATTGGCTATCATAGATTGGCTAACATAGATTGACTATCATAGATTGGCTACCATAGATTGCCTATCATAGATTGTCTATCATAGATTGGCTATCATATCATCATAGATTGACTATCATAGATCATGATTGACTATCATAGATTGGCTATCATAGATTGGCTAACATAGATTGGCTATCATAGATTGTCTATCATAGATTGCCTATCATAGATTGCCTATCATAGATTGTCTATCATAGATTGTCTATCATAGATTGGCTATCATAGATTGTCTATCATAGATTGTCTATCATAGATTGCCTATCATAGATTGTCTATCATAGATTGGCTATCATAGATTGGCTAACATAGATTGACTATCATAGATTGGCTACCATAGATTGCCTATCATAGATTGTCTATCATAGATTGGCTATCATAGATTGCCTATCATAGATTGTCTATCATAGATTGTCTATCATAGATTGACTATCATAGATTGGCTATCATAGATTGGCTATCATAGATTGGCTATCATAGATTGCCTATCATAGATTGTCTATCATAGATTGCCTATCATAGATTGGCTATCATAGATTGGCTATCATAGATTGGCTATCATAGATTGGCTATCATAGATTGGCTATCATAGATTGGCTATCATATTGGCTATCATGGCTATCATAGATTGGCTATCATATATTGGCTATCATATATTGGCTATCATAGATTGGCTATCATAGATTGGCTATCATAGATTGGCTATCATAGATTGGCTATCTCTAAGAAAATTATAATAAATATTGTTGGGGAGGGGATGTACGACTGTTTCAACCCCATTACTAAATCCATGCAATATGTGTGAAACTTTTTTTTGGTTCACACATGAAGCTTTTCTCGGCTGGCGAGGGGGATATTTTTCCACATTTTTTGAAGAGTTTTTCGGCAAGAAGAATTAATGTTTGTTTCCTTATTACTTTTCCTGTATTTCTTGAAGAGTTCCTTTGACGAGAAGAATTAATGTTTATTCCCTGATTACTTTTCCTGAATTTCTTGAAGAGTTCCTTTGGCGATAAGAATTAATGTTTGTTTCCTGATTACTTTTCCTATATTTCTTAAGAGTTCCTTTGGCGAGAAGAATTAATGTTTGTTTCCTGATTACTATTTTTGTATTTCTTGACGGGATTTTCGGCGAGAGGCATTATTGTTTGTTTTCTAATGACTTTTCCTCTTAAGTATTCTTTGAAGAGTTTCTCGACAAGAGAAGTTTTGTTTCCTTTCTCCTTCTTTGATGAATTTGTTGTCCTTCGTGATGAGGCCCCACGTTGGGCGCCATGTTGTGTAAAACTCAAGGGGAACACAATAAATAGTTGAAAAGCAAGCTTGATGCAGATACTTAAGTTTATTTCGATGTTCACAAGTAATCTCCAGTGGTAATCTCATTAGTACCGTATCAAGTCTGACACCCGTCTGCTCTCTAGTCAGTTTCTTCACTCCCGACCTCGTGTAACCCAAGAGTGGCTGGACCAATCATAGGTCAGCATTTGATTAAGATGTGCTGACCATGCATGGGTGGAAACTGAGTACAAATTTAAGGTGCGTTGCTTCCTAGGACCAGACAAGAGGAATGATAATATTAATAGGGTAATAAAATCTACTGGGAACGGAACTTACCCCGGCAGTGATTAAATGAGTAGGATGTATGAAGGCCAAACTATGCTATGTTAAAAAAGGACGGAGGAATATTACACAAAAATAGAATAGGACAAAAAATGAAAGTCATCCATTTTGGGAAATGGAAGTCATCCGTGCTATTTTGTAATACCGTTTGTTTTTATATATTCGTGGCCCTGGGGAGGGGGTGCTAGGGGAAAGACCATTTAAGGAGAAGGTGCCTTTATAACGAATCCATGACTGAAAATGTAAACTTGTGATCAATCTCTCACCAATCTGTTTTGAAAAAAGTGTTGGACCCATTGTAGAACAGCATAAACTGATTGAGTATCATGCAAGCGATAGGTGGCGTTTGTTTCTACATTAAGTTGTGAATCACTCACTCTAAAGGTGACCCCTAACCCCTGTAATACCTTCATAGCATCCTCGTCACTGATGTCATCACCTATGTATAGAACACGAGTATGTTTCGACCAATCAGAACCATATACGGTTCTAAGAATGTGAAGAGAGGTTGTTCCTTTATCCCATTTGATCGGGGGTCGTGCCTCAATCGCACAATGCGCTGCGGTGGCTACGAAACCGTGTCTGTGGATCACCGCGGTCGCATGGGTGATGAGTGCGTCCCTCTTTTCTAGCTGGACGTTACGATAATGAAACGTCATGGTGTATACTTTTGATTCCAGCCACGCATTGCCTCCACACATCGTGGTCAATTCATCTACCAAAGCATGGAAACGCGCGGAGAATCGTTGTGCTTCTGGATGTATAATCAGGGAACCATCTGCTTTAACAATTTCAAGCCCATGATTTCCTGCAAAAAAACAAACAAAAAAACACATTTCGCACTCATAATCTTTTCTCAAACATTTTTGAGCAATTATGTAGTCGATATTCCATTTACCAGTAGTGCAGCAGCCTGAGGATGGAGGAGGAAGAAGAGGAGGAGGAGGAGGAGTACGTGGGGCCGGGAAACGGCACCCTGAATAAAATATTTTAAAGTAGCTTAAAGTTTCTTGGGAATCTTTGTCAAGACACCGTAAATGCAGCGCTCGCGGCGGGAATCGGGCCCGGTACCTTTCGTATACTAGAAAGACCACTGAGCCACTGCACTCTTTACAATATCATCTTACCCTCCATATATTCATCTTTGCCCCGGATGATTTAATCTTTCACCTGCAATTTGGGAGAAAATATTACGTCACCAACTTTTTTCGTGCTACGACCCACCGCCCACGTGTGCCCGCCTTCCACACTCTAAAAGGCTTGTTACACTCGAGATAGTTGAATTATGGATTTCAGATTTGTGTAAACAAATCATCATCATCATTATTATCAATTCGGTTTATAGTTTTAACTTATATTTATATTGATGACTTCTTTTTTCCAGGACTTCTTCACCTTTATTCCAAATATGAGAGATGTGCATGAACATGGTTCATAGACTAGCTTGCACTGCAGCAGCTTCAATTCGCGTGGTGGAGTATAAGATGTATAAGGGGATGAAACACCACTTTCAGTTTATAAGTTCTAGCAGTCTAGATGACTACACCACTGCCGACCTCTAATATGTTATTATATCAGTTAGAAACATGACCTTGCTATATGACCGTGACTGCAATATTATTACTTTTTGAGGCCTTGACCCGGAAGTTCGAATTGAGCATTTCGTGGTTTGTAAACCAATCACTCGCGAATGAATCCGGATAACTCAAATTGCTCTAACTTATGCAGTTTTAATGTTCGTCACTACAAGAGAAGATTAAATGACGTACAGGACATTATATTTTGGATTCAATTGGGATCCGAGTCTTTTCAGTCTCGGTAAAGTTACCAAAATAAAGATTTTTCGTGGCCCATTTTGTGATGATCTATGAAAAAGCAAGATTCGTCAATCGGTTTTCTGATCTGTGAAAGTCACTTTTCCTCATAGCAGACAACTTTTTATTAAGCTCAGTATGCTTTTATAAAGTGAACTATTAGTGTCGTCAAATTTAAGCCACTTTTAAGTACTTTTAGTGAATGAAAATGCTCGGGAAAAATGCCAGTCCAAATTCTCACTTAGACCTAATTTTCTTCCTAACGTGATAAGGTGTGACTTTTTTTATTATGGCAATGCATTGAGACATGGGACGGAATTATGCAAAATAAAATTAATTTGGTTGTACGATTATTGACAGAGCTTACGGATATAAACAAATTATATTCTTGTTACCGTTATCCACAATTTGGGATTTGCTGGTACTAGGTTTAGGCCTACCAAAGAACGATTTGTTTAGGTATCAAATACTTAGGCCTAACTGCTAGGCCTAGTGGCACTGGCAGTAGGCTTACTAGGTGTAACGTTTAGTTCTAAGGCCTACTAGGGCCTATCACTGTAGTATGATTCGAATTTGTTACCCACCTTAGCAAAGTCGGACCAACTTATTATGTAAAAAAGTCAATTTTCATTATTGATGAGTACAGAGTAGGCATATGAAGGTGCATGAGAGACATATAAGGCCTAGCCTAGATCATGACCCTGCCTCAAATACTATGTAGGCTAGGCCTAGAAGCCTATTCCATTGATTGCCTTACTCAGTCAGTTGAAGACAGACCAATAAATGAATAGTCCCTGCTAAGTACTATTATGAGTCACTCCATAAAATAATTTGCGACATAGGGCCTACTGCCTACCGGCAGTTGACCACATCAATTATTACATAATAGAACTTCAGCAGACAAAAACTGATACAAGTGAAAACTGGAAATGGCAGTTTTATAAATATAATACATATGGCATACATTAACAGCCCGCATCATCTCCGCCTTAGATTGCCCTTAGTATTGATATTCTTACTAAAATCTTACCTTATGATTGATATTCTTAATGTTTTAAAATATAAGCATACAACATTGATGATAATTTGCTAAGTTCTAATATTACTCATTCTTGTTGCGTAATATACTTAAGAGCAACTGCAGATTCTAACACAATTTAGGAATTATAGTAGTATCCCCTTTAGTTTGCGTGTCCAGAAGTGTTGGAAATTTGTTTATATTTTTCGTCTTCTCTGGTATGTCCTTAATAAATTAAGTAACAGTTTAATTTACTGTAGTCCTACTAAGTTTGTTGAAGTAGTCATGGTCATACTCAGATAATTTCAGACTACTACAAAATATTTGAAAATTATTATGTCATCTTTGGTATCATAAATAAAACTTATGTGTCAACTTCTGAAACTGGCATGCAGACGCAATGCAGGTTGTACAATTACAAAATAGTATGATTCTTAACATTGCATCGTGGTACTGGTAATGAATGTTGATTATTTGCTACGTTTTCGCAACTTAATTTCTTTTTGTCAAAAATGTGCCAATTTACTCTTGGATCACAGATATAACACAAAAACAAAACATAAACCCGATATTGGTTTTGAACATAAGTTTGCAGTGCCTGATCATACATTATATATTTACCTTACACAACGCCTTGACATAGAAAGTTTATAAAATTTCAACTAGCTTAAATTACAACAGAATGTTTTTTTGTTTTTTGTTTATTCCAAAAACAATTTTATCAAAATCCTGGCATGCTGAAAAGTTAAGCACATAGATCTGTAGGTCTGTAGGTAGAGCTGTTTTTCTGAGTTGATTCGAAACATACTCTTTATCATTATCTGGCTCAGACCCATAGCTTTGCTGTTGCACAGGGGCAGCCCGCCTTGCCCCTTTGATGGCTCGCCCACCCCCTGGGGGTCCGCCATGCCCTCTGAAAATAATCTTATCGAACCACATAAATGAATACCTTACATGGATACAGAACATAGAACACTGAATGATAGCATAGAAAGCAGTTGTCCTATTTAGCTAATGACTGCCGTAAGATGGGGTAGCTTTGGCACCTGGGTAACATTGGCACTTGTGATATACCCATATATCATTGCAGAAACTGTTGGCGCTATTTTTAAAAGGGAACTTATCATGTTATTATTTGAAAATAAAACAAGTTTAAATTCAGGTTTCTGCAAAAATAATCACAAAAACTTATCACTAGATTAATTCTTATTGTATTTTATTAAAAATTCTTTGATCTAATTTGCGTATTTGATATTATCTACAATTATACACCCTATCGTATATTTTGAGTTATAGTACGATATCATATGTCTGATTAGTGTTTTCCACTTTAACTCAAATTATTTGTCCACGAAAGCGTTGGGAAGTCATCAATTTACCAAATATCCAAACTCAAAAATTATGCGTTCCGTTCTAAAATGTTTTCATGTGCACTCTTGTGCTTACCAAAACAAAGTGGTTGCTTACCAAATATGTAGAAATATTTTAAGTTGGTAAACACATTTCTCAGATTTGCTTACCAATCAAATTTCCCAAATTCCAGCCCTGTTTATCGTATGGACATACTGCTTTATTTTAACTTTGTGTTCTCTTGTTTTTGTCTTGCAGTATGAATCATGCCATGTAACTACCTGGAGGGCTAAGGTAAACGTTAGTACCAATCTTTTGACGCGAACGATCTTGAAGCTGCCCAGGAGGCAGTTAGGAATGGCATGTCTCAGGCTAAGGCAAGCAGAACATTCAATATCACAAGAAGTACATTGCAGAACTATTTAAATAAAAATCATAGTCGTCCAGTTGGCAGACCATCTGCGTTATTTCGTGTTGAGGAAGCAACTATAATGAAGACCCTTGCTGAGGTAAGCAAGTGGGGCTACCCACTAACCTCATCGGATGTTAAACTTATAGTAAGAGCATATTTAGATCGATGAGGCAGAGTTGAGACGCGATTTAAGAGCAATACCGTAGGAGATGAATTTGTTCGTTCTTTCATGGAAAGGAACAAATTATTCCTTAGAAGTGCTGGAAATATTAAGCAAGCGAGAACAAGGGTTTGTTGTGAGGAGATCAAGAGTTGCTTTGATAACTTGCAAGATAACATCAAAGACTTGCCTGCATCATCCATCTATAACTACGATGAAACTAATGTTTCTGACAATCCCGGTGAAAAAAAAGAGCTTGTCCCCAGGGGCACACAGAGAGTAAAAGGGTTCAGGAGCATTCCAAAATGGCAATTTCTCTCATGTGCTGTGGGAATGCCCATGGTGATTTTTTACCACCATTTGTCGTGTACAAAGCCCAACACTGTTATGAAAATTGGAAATTAGGTGGACCAAATGGAGCCAAATATGATTCCACCACAAGTGGTTGGTTTAACTTAGAAACCTTCGAAAGATGGTTTTTGGAGATGTTTTTTCCTCACGTCAAAGACAAGGAAGAACAGAAGTTATTAATCGGTGATAACCTATATATTTCTATAAAAAAAGATGTGCTCAAATAAGTGCAGTATCAGGACTAGATATGTATTTACCCATCAGTCATTTATCTGGCATGGAAGCTACAGCAATACCAACCGAAGAAGAATGCTGTGACTGACAGTGATACAGCATCGAATAATGTCTACATCCATCCTGTTTTTTTACAGCATACTTCATATATGATCAAATGAAATAAGTGTTTCTACTATATGTGAAATATTGTTTCATGAGATGATTCTTTTATATTATATCTTTCTTTGTTTTACCTGCAGTAATGAATTAGATAAGCCTACATTTTGATATTGGAGCATGCAGTGTAAGACATGAATATGGGTACCACAATACATTTTTGCATCAACAGAAAAGGTAAACAAGATGCAGATGGGTTAATGTCTTATGCAAACTATCATTAATGGTGCTTTAAAAAATTCAACCAAGGAAAAGTAACGTGCCATGTAACTGGTTAATGGTCAATAATTACCATCTTTAACAATTATGTTATTATTATAAAACAAGAATTAATTTGTATAATGCAAAATCATGTTAAGCTTTTTTGTGCGCTGTACAAAGAGAAATGATGTGGAGGAGCAGGAAAATAAGTTAAACTTTTTAAGGATTCTTTTAGAATATATTGAAGAGATTTTTTGTTCATTTTCTGACAGGTTGAAGCATTAATAGATTTGTTGATATCTAATAGTCTTTTATTTGTAGTACTTCATAGACACATACTTCGAAAGGCTGTCATAAAAGACTAGTGACATCTAGAACATTTACCTTACAATTTGTTGCAAGAAAAGTTTGACAAGGAAGTCTACTTAAAAAAGCATATTAAGTTTCAGACACAGCAAATTAAAATTTGAGCTTGATTAGGGTATGTATAATATGTGAGGTAATGCAGTATGATATGAAATATTTGTATAGTGTAATATATTGTCTTTTTTCTCTATTGACTGAGATAATTTATTTTTCACTGTGGGATATGGCAAAGAAAAAAACAAAGCTAGTTGATCTGTTTAAAACATATTGTATATTACAATTTCGAAGAAAAAAATAGGAAATGAAGGGCAGTTCCACTTACGAGACAACCAACACTTTGCATTTGTGTGAACAATTATTTGTTGTGTTATTTCACAAAGCTTTAAAGTAATCAATTTAAAGCTAAATTTAATTTACATCATTAACTGATGTCTGATTTAAAACAAACATACAAAGCTTGTTCATTTGTAAAATGAAATATACCTGTAGTCCAAATCAAAGTTTAAAAACTTACGAATGGGTAGGTGAAAAGCTTTATGTAATTCTTTATATTTCCTTCATAAATTTCACTGAGTTCTTAAAAATGAGGCCAAAGTCTATCCTGCTAGATTATGGTTAAGGGTATGGTCAACACTTAAAAACGTTTGGCTATAACTACTTTCCATTTTTCACAAATGTATGGCATTAAATTAAAAAACAAAAGAAAGGGGTTACATTAGGAAATTGGAATTTCTGCTCACTCATACACCAGAAGAGGAACATAAAGAGGAACACAAATGTGCATATTTTGGCCTGGAAATTCAAAATGCTCTAAAATGGTAGTAGTAAGAGGACACTATACAGGTAGTGACCTTGGTCATTACCTTTTTAGTGGCCCCTGAGATTTTCCAGGTCATCGGATTGCGTCACAAGATATTCTCGACGACGGAGCTTCTGACTGGTCACTACCTGTATAGTGGCCCCTGAGATTTTCCAGGTCATCGGATTACGTCACAAGATATTTTCGACGACGGAGCTTCTGATTGGTCACTACCTGTATAGCGGCCCCTGAGATTTTCCCTCTTGGTCATCGGATTACCGTCACAGGATATTCTTGACGACGGAGCTTCTGATTGGTCACTACCTGTATAGCGGCCCCTGAGATTTTTCCCCTTGATCATTGGATTGGTCGGGGTCTGTATAGTGACCTCTGAGATTTTTTATTCATTTGCATTATATACTTAATGCTAACTTTGGATTGGTCGGGGGCTGTATTGTGGCCCCTGAGATTTTCCCTCTGGATCATCGGATTGCCGTCACAAGATAGTCTCGATTGTTTTGCAGAGTCCTTTTAACGAGGTGTATAGTTCATTTGCAATGCTAACTTCTGATTGGTCAAACAAAAAGACAATTCTATTACGCATGTAATGGGCCAAATAATGTTGTCTCTTAGCAGAATAGTGTATCGATTTTCCCCTTATCTCCAGACTGAAAATAGATATCGTTCGTTTCAGTTCCATTGTATAGTTTCATGTACTATAGTTTGCATATAATTAGGAACATGTTCTTCATTGGGGGTACAAAGATGCTACAAAACTGGTTCAATGGTAAAAAATTGCAGTATAATATGACGCCTTTTAGGCGCCTTCTTTCGCATCATTCTCGCGTCTTCAGGTGTCTTCTTTCATCGTTGTGATAGTGTAGGTTCCAAAAAAATTGCTTTTATTTTCATACAGTTGACCCTCAATATTTTTGATGAATATTTGATGTTATCGAAATTTACTTATTTCAAACTACGGGTATCAAGATTGTATATAATTTCACTTGCATCACAGGATAGTCTCGACAACGGAGCTCTTGATTGTGTGGTTAATGATCTCCTGACAGCATTAACATACTTTTTGAGAAAAACAACAGCTTTGTTGCCATTACCGAGTGACATTTCCCTTACATGGCTGTCTTTTCGGCCTTGTCCCAGTTAGCCAACTTGGCCCATTAGACATTTTCACCACACCCATCCCTGTTCGACCTTGTCATAGTTTTGTCCCATTAGACATTTTCGTCATGTCCCTGCTTGGTGGGACTATTTTTTGCCTATGGTATGTTCTACCACATGTATAACGTCACCTCCGTGACCTTTCCCTGACCTTTTCCGAGGCGGACGATCCTTGTACAAAATTCGTGTCTGAGCTTTTTTCTTCAGTTTCATAAGATATCAATGTATGCATATGTTGATGCAGGGAATTGTTGAAAACTTTTGGTTAGTAAAATAACTGATATCCACTGGGCTGCCCAATCGAGCAAAGGATTTACCGCTGCCCGTTCAAACATCACATATAAAAAGACGTCCATTTTGACGGATAAATTGAGAGACCGTGTTTTTTTTTAAATATTGAAAGCCATCTGAGGTGAACATGTCATCCATCAAAGTATGTTTACACACACATCGATAATACACAAAAGCATCTCACAAAAAGAAAATCCTATGTCCTGTATTGATTGATTTGATTATGGACTGTTACATATGGTTTAAGATAGGGCTAACTCCAACCAATTAATATTGGAGTATGACGTCAGAACAAACATGATTGCTAGGGTCACCCTGCACATTTATCCTGGATAAAGAAAAAGAAAGTGTCGATTTTTATTTCTCCCGCGAGGCAATGGACTAAAGAATTTTTTTATTTTTTTATTCCGCATCCTTTTGTCCCAATTTACCGTTATATTAGGTGTCGTTTTTGCGGTCTGTGGTATTGGTCCGTTTTCTTTGTTAAATTTCACTTTAGATATATATGTATGTTCCAACTGCCGTTAATCGGTGCTGCTTCTGGGGTCATTTGAGAACATGCATGAACTTCTAACTGTAGAAGAAACCTAGCGCAATTTGACTGAGTTATATCTTTTGTCACGGGCCTTTTTTTAAAATGTAGGATATACAGTCGATCTATTTTGTGTACATCATGCGTATTTTTTGTTATTGATGTATAATAATGGGGGTTAAAATGTTGTAGAGCCGATCGATACATCATTTCTGTACATAATGCGTGTTTAATAATAAGGTGGTCAAAGTTTGATGATGTAATATTGGGGTAAAATTATCTGTAAAGATGTTTGCATGGCAAATCGATATCAATAGTATGAGAAAAAACAATTCATAATCCATGTGTTTATTTAATATTAGATCAATAAAAATACACCTTGTATAAATGTCCTTGTGTTTGACAAAAAGAACTGATCGATACATCATTTTTGTACATAATGCGTGTTTAATAATAGGGTGGTCAAAGTTTGATGATATGATAATAGGGTAAAATTATCCGGAGATGTTTTCGTGGCAAAAATGTTGTAGAGCCGATCGATACATCATTTCTGTACATAATGCGTGTTTAATAATAAGATGGTCAAAGTTGGATGATTTAATAATGGAGTAAAACTATCTGTGAAGAAGTTTGCATGACAAATCGATATCAATAGAATGAGAGAAAAAAATCATGATCCATGTGTGTTTATTTAATTTTAAATCAATATAGATCCTTTGTTTAAATGTTCATGCGTTTGACAAAGAGAACCGATCGATACATCATTTCTGTACATAAAGCATGTTTAATAATAGGGTGGTCAAAGTTTGATGATATAATAATGGGGTAAAATTATCTGTGAAGATGTTTGCATGGCAAATCGATATCAATAGTATGAAAAAAACATGCATAATCCATGTTTCTTTATTCAATATTGGATCAATATAGATCCTTTGTTTAGATATCCTTGATGTATGTTACCATGGGATAAGGGATGAAAGACAAATATTAAATAATGGTATTGGTCCATTACATACGTAACAGAATTATGTCATTTTGAATCCATCCGATTGGTCACTTAATAGTGTTGTGATGAATATATATGGCAACAGTAGTAAATGTCATTCAAGACTGAACATTTAAAAGCGGGCTGAAGCTTTTGTTTTATCATTCATAGCATTCGTCAGTTACACTAACAACCACGTGTTATTATATATTGAGTTATAACGTGTTTACATTTCGTGATATACTTACTGTGGTGTAATACTACATCCTGTGCATACTGCGTGTTTTGATTACCATGACTCACTATAAGGAGAGCGGCCAATCGTCGTCGTTTAGGAGAACAGCAGGGGTGGCGGAATATGAGCCTGATCCTAAAAAACGGGATTGCGTCATTCATTAGTGTCTTGCTCAAATAAATCTGCCACTGTAATTACTTTGGGATTTGAATATGGTAAGTGTGTTTCAGGTCTTTTTAAAGTTGATGGCTGGCAATAACATGTGAATTGATAGATTGGTTTATGAATTGCTTGAAATTATCCCAGGATGATGGTATAGAATGTACACGCCAAGGAAGAAAACACACCTTGCTTACCCTTGATACGCTAGAGTTGCCTGATGTAACACTGGAGTAGCAATTGTATTTTCGTCAACCTTGCATAGGGCAATGTAACTCAAGCGAAATCGGGTTTAAGTAGTGCTTTGGAACGGCGCAAGGTTTGTCGAAGTTCCGTCGTCATGGCGGTCCTCTCCGGACAGTCCTAGACTGGTCGATGTTTACACACAACATAATACACATCTACATTTCATAACGTCATAGATACTTTTGTCCCATTCTCAAGGCAATGACGTCATTATTGCGTGTACGTTATAAAGTCCCTTGCTTTTTGACCCGTTTCCCTCGTTTTTTACCACTTTTCTTCTTCAAATTATCCTCTCAGAAGTTGATGGTTGAGAAAAAAGAGCGCTCAAGGAATTTCAAAAACTAAAGCACACATCAAATGGGAAAATGCCTTTCCAAATTTGACGCCCTGCTTCTTCTCCTCCTCCTCTTGCTCCTCCTCCTCTTGCTCCCCTCCTCTTGCTCCTCCTCCTCCTCTTGCTCCTTCTCCTATTGCTCCTCCTTTTGCTCGTTTCGTTCTTCTTCTACTTCTACTTCTTCTTCTTCTTCTTCTCCTCTTGCTCCTCCTCTTGCTCCTTCTTTTTCTTCTCCCTCTCCTTCTTCACCGGAATTTCAAAAAGTGCATGCTCAAATGTAATGTTTGAGGAAAACAGTTCAAGGGGCGTGGATGCAATCAAGTCCCATCCCCTTTTCAAAGCGCAGTTCTGTCCTGTCATTTCCCCGTTGACGCTATTCTTGCCCGTTAAAAACGTAGTTTTATCCAAATATTCCCACGATTAAGCCCCCGTAGACCCCTGTATTTCGCATTAAAGTGCAGTTCTGTCCTTTTATTCCCCGTTAGATGCCAGCTTTGTCCTCTTAAATGAAAAACAGTTGAGCAAAAAACTGCCTTAAATGACAGTGCTTTAGAAAAAATGTTTCTCAAATATGTGTTTCAGAAAAATTGTTTCTCAAATGAGGAGTGTCAGTAAAAAATGTCTTCTCAAATCATTCACGTTTTCAAAAAATTCGTTGCTCAAATTTGGCTCCCTGTGCAAAGTGAATAGAATTTGAAAATAAAATTTCATTCTTAAATTGTACACGTTTTCATAAAACGTCTTCTCAAATCACACCGTTTAAAAAATATCGCCGCTCAAATCATGACAAGTTTCCTGTTTTTCGATTGTCAAGTACAATGTCTTCTCGAATGACGTAACTCGGTAAATTGTGACGATATTATCCCGGTATTATCGATAATAGTGACATGGCGATTTATCTATATCATTTTTACAGTTTAAACTCTTTGACAAATCTAAGATTCTAATCAACAGATTATCAGGGTGTATTGTTTTGAAATGGGCGACAATGAGTACCATGATACCCCCACCTGACACACCCAGTCAGGAAAACCTATACACTTCGTTAAAAGGACTCTGCGGAACTAGATATTGGCCCATTACATGAATAGAATTATGTCATTTTTTTTACAAATCAGAAGTTAGCATTGCAAATGAACTATACACCTCGTTAAAAGGACTCTGCGGAACAATCGAGACTATCCTGTGACGGCAATCAGATGACCCAGAGAAAAAATCCCAAGGGCCGCTATATAGGTAGTGGCCAATCAGAAGCTCCGTTGTCGAGAATATTTTGTGACGCAATCCGATGACCCAAAGGGAAAATCTCAGGGGCCGCTATACAGGTAGTGATTGGCTGGAAAATTTCAGGGGCCGTTATACAGGTAGTGGCCAATCAGAAGCTCCGTCGTCGAGAATATCTTGTGACGGCGATCCGATGACCAAGAGAGAAAATCTCAGAGGCCGCTATACAGGTAGTGACTGGCTGGAAAATCTCAGGGGCCGTTATACAGGTAGTGGCCAATCAAAAGCTCCGTCGTCGAAAATGTCTTGTGACGGCAATCCGATGACCAAGAGGGAAAATCTCAGGGGCCGCTATACAGGTAGTGATTGGGAAAATCTCAGGGGCTGATATACAGGTAGGGGCCAATCAGAAGCTCCGTCGTCGAGAATGTCTTGTGACATCAATCCGATGATCAAGAGGGAAAATCTCAGGGGGCCGCTATACAGGTAGTGATTGGCTGGAAAATCTCAGGGGCCGCTATACAGACCCCGACCAATCCGATTACCAAGAGGGAAAATCTCAGGGGCCGCTATACAGGTAGTGGCCAATCAGAAGTTAGCATTAAGTGTATGCAATTAAATAAAAATCTCAGAGGTCACTATACAGGTAGTGAACGGGAAAATCTCAGGGGCCGCTATGCAGGTAGTGATTGGCTGGAAAATTTCAGGGGCTGCTATACAGGTAGTGGCCAATCAGAAGCTCCGTTGTCGAGAATATCTTGTGACGGCAATCCGATAACCCAGAGGGAAAATCTCAGGGGCCGCTATGCAGGTAGTGATTGGTAAAATCTTCGGGGCCGCTATACAGGTAGTGACCAAGGTCACTACCTGTGTAGTCGCCTCTTACTACTAATGGTCAATTTTTAACCGATTTGGATGATTTATTTTTTGCTACTTTTCATGGATTTTAAAGTAATTTAGCATAAGTTGCTGCTACACATCCATATATCTTTAAAGAAGCACTTATACATATGAAGGGTTTAATGCATTGCTTATTTGTGATGAAGTTGAAACCAGACTTACATTTGAACCAAAAGAAATAAATATATTGTACTATCAAATAAAGTTTTTTTTTTATTCTTCTTAAGTGCTATGTGAATGTTTGTATTTGTGTACCATTTATCCCCTAATTATTTATCTATAAATTCATCTGCCTCAAACAAGGATAGACATACCAGTTTTATATGTATTTTGTGTTTAGGTTACTGTAGATTTAATGGAGCCACCTTTTTTTAATTGAAATAGCAGACAGGCCTATTGTACTCATCACAGAACTCGCCCCTTGAACAGAACTCCATCCTTATTTTCTGTGCATGTGGCATTTCAGTAACCGCATGTAGCGGTTTGCAATTTCCAGTTTATTTCTAAATTTTTCCACTTCACGTTTTAACAAAATTTGCCCTCCAAAGGTGTGAAATACGTAAAATTTGTTTCAATTCGACATATTGTTAAAAGATTCAACCTTTAAACATCGAAATTGACGCTATAATTCGTATTTCGACGTAAATTCATTTCGAAGTTAAGAAATCAAGAGCAGCATTCCAACAAAAAGCTCCCCCTCTGTATAAGGACAACACGAGGGGAGTTTTTACTTGAATAACATCACTATGTGTTATGTCTTTGGAGTTTGGGGCATAAAGAAACTTATAAAGTGTATTTCTTGTATATTCATAAATAACCTAATTTCATTGAGTCATATTCAAAGAAGCATGAGTTTATGTGTATGCTTATCTCGTAACTGCTATTGCCTACCATTATCTTTGGAAAATACTTTTCGCATTGCATGCGTTTGCTTTACGCAAAGCTCTTTGCTTTACGTAAGTATGCTCGATGGTGCATAACTCCTGATCTTTAGACACAAAGAGTCCTTACGCGTATATTGCACTGATGAATGGAAATGGCGTTAACCGCAGGATTGTTTATCGAAATGGTGTCAAAAGGGGAGTAGGTTACGCTGATGGGTCGGCAAGATTTTGAAAGTCGCTCAGAATTACGCTGCTGAAAATGCTGCCATTTTTACGATTACTGCATCAAATGAAATAATAAAACCATTTTTCAGGGTATATTTGATCCAAGTAAGAACTCCTTGATGTTCAAATATTAAATTTGATTAAATTACAGCATTTTTTGTTGAGTTGTCTCAACTACCTGTGTGGCCGAATAATTGCGTAATACCTTTTCCACTTCTTGAAAGAGTGTCCTTCGAATGGGATGAAAATGACACTGGCAGTTTCATCCCGTCAATGTTTCAAAGGGCGCTTTCTTTAAATAAACAGACCTACAAGGTACACATGAATGTCAAAGTAATGTGATGTGTAACACTAAACCAATTTAATAATTTATTCCTTTATTTTTGTCAGAAGCAAGGATGGAAAGTATAAAAGTAATATTGGAAAGATTTTCTATGCAATCTGACAGCCCAGAGAAAAGTTTTATTCTTGAAAGCTTATTCTTAAAATGATATAATAGATAATGGGAAAAGAGTAATGTACCATCAGTTGTAAAATTTATTTGGATTTGAAAGAACAAAAAGTGCTACAATGATTCGATTGAAAAGTGTGAGGCACATTTTCCAGGAAGGGAGAGGAAGGGATGGGGGGGGGGGGGAGGAAAACCACATTGTGTTAAAAGTTACCTTTCATTCAAATATTGATGTGTATCTGTTACAGAGGTACATTTTCCGTTAAAAATGAAAAATTGCTATCATGATCTTAGTTTAGATATGCTTATTGGGTTGGGGACTTTCTAGTACTGTAATGGTGCCATATTTGGTTATTTATTGGTTTATACAACTCATGTGAAGCCTTAGATAAGACCCTGTATTAAATATTCAGCCTTTTCTAAAAACGGTTTATTCACACAGAATAGGGGATGGATATCCGGTGAATGGAAAATTTGCAGTGACTTAAAAAAACTCGATTTCTGTTTAGAACTTGGAAGCACCTTGAATCAATCAGATTATCTTCAAGCACATTCAAATGAAAACGGTATCACAACATTGACAGACTGACAGATAGTGACAAGGAGACCCGGCACAGCCCTCGATTTGACTATATCACTTGTACGCCGTATAGTCACTGATTTTCCTATCATTTTACTTCTCTCAGGCCTTTCCCGTGATTTGTTGCGATAGGTTGCCCCAGCCCTTATAATAGTGCTTTACTATTATAAGTTATCCAAGCTCCCGTGGTGGGACTTCTCCTCAGCGGTAATATAAATAACCCTTACGTGCAACTATTTATGATCTTCTATTGGTTAAGAGTTTTATTCTCCAATGGATTGCTTAGTGACAGTGCCCTTCATGTCCCACCTAATTCACTCCCAACTCAGTTTGCCCCACATTGCACAGAAGAAGAACCACCTAAATTCATGACAGACGGACAGACTTATTTAAAGATGGAATGTTAATTAAACCAAGTCTGGAGTTTCATGTTACGCAGGTGAGTTATAAAAGTTTTAGAGATAAACATTCGTACCAGGTGTGTAACAACATGGTTATTAAGGTGCAGAGACGTCACTATAAGGGTTGTGGTGCCTCCCCCTCAAAAAAATAAAATAGGACGCCAGTTGGAAAATTAAACATGGCAGTTGGAAATCCAACCGTTTCTCTTCGGGGAACCCTCATAAATCCATCCAGTTGGGAAACTGATTACTCAATCCCACCCTCCCTTTCCCACCACCACCACCGCCATTCAGAAGACCCTGAGCTCAATCAGAATACCCCAGCGATATTTTTGGTAAGGAGACAAGTGACTTGGAGATAAAAGTGCCAGCATATCAGGTTTGTGCCTTTATTCCCAGGGTCTCTAACCAATGAGGTACCAGTTTTAATGAGTAAACCTTCATACTATGCCAGTGTGATTAAAGTGTTTGCGTACATCTCAACGTAAATGTAAGCGGCTCAAGCAATGTCATATTGCAAACACTTGGACAAGGGCCCGAACACAATATCCCAATGGACGATAGCTGCACCACTGATTGTGGTGTAGCCAGCATTCAAAAAGTGAGGGGTCCAAGAACCCCTCCAAAGACAAAAGTGTTTAAATTTAGGCTAGCTCAATTCTGAAGGCAGTTTTGAAAAGCGAAGTATATATAAACAACAAAGATTATCCCAATTTGTAAAAATTTCTTGTGAAAAGGGGGTTCACCCCGTGGCTACACCACTGACTTCAGAGCATGTTAAATTCCCATGCTATATATATGAGAATAGCTGCAAATCAACATTTTTCTAACTTATTTTGGGAGCCTGCCCCTTCACAGTGATGTGTTCTAAATAATTTAACAAGGGGGTTCCCATTAAACAGTGCTGACCTATTAGGGAAGGAGGGGGTGGGTCTATAATAAAAAAAAAAAGCCCAAGTTTTACCAAAAAGTAATAAATAAACAACTTATTTTCCGGCGAAATATGAAAGCTGTCATGGTTAGGGGCCCAGAGTCCCGCTCACTAAATTTCAGAAAATTGTGTTCGATTGTTGGCTGATAGATATACAAAATAAAAAAAATATCCAAATTTGTAATAAATGTTACCTCATATTATTAAATGAGGTAAATTGGGTCCGTAAAATTATTATGGGGCCTACTAATCTATCTAAACTTTACAGTTATACAAATTGGGAGGTATCTAGTTTTTCAAAAGCTAAAGCTGATATGACTGGTAGTCTCGAAATTAGGTATGAAATTACTGTTATAAATCACAAAATAAACTCTTTCTCTTGATATACAATTGAATCTAAGAGTATTTTGTAAACCTCAGGCGTTTATTTCTCCTCCAATAGCATCAGTTGTTCTTGACATGCAGGAGCGCTGTAGATCGCCTGCTGGCGTTGTACATCCGTTTTACAGACAAACACTCAATGCGCATGCGTTATAATCATGGCGTCCAATTCAAGCCGACAGCGGGTCTAATCGAATTGTTATAGAACTTTTCTTAGGCTCTTGGTTTGTGATTTGTTATAAGATGAATTTGAATTTTTTTTCTTCATAGTTTAAACAACATTAGGTTTTACTTCACGAATTGGTAAGTTGTTTTTTCGTAATTTTCATCCCTTTTTGTATCGGTCGGTTATCAATTTTATCACGGTATTTTATGTTTCGTAGCAAAGAGCTTTCGTTCGTAGGTTGTTGGGCAAAAAAAAGCGCTCACATTGTGACATAAAGCGATGTTGTTAATTCTTAAAATTCGTATCTTTTATCGTGTATCCATACGATACATATCTGTTCTTCAATTTTAGAGCGAATTGCCCTGGTCTAGAACAGAGATTAAATGGAAATTCATCACCTGAATTTAAATTGATTGTCACGTGATTTTGACTAAAGTTTTTGGATCAATCGAGGTCATCTTTCCGACTGTATATATTTATGATAACCCAAGCATCCTATAATTATCCAGTTATTCATGAACAGTGATATGTTAATGCAAAGACTCCGATTGACGGTTCTATAAACTCCATGCTCCATCAGATCTCTGATACACGTAAAGGGTAAAACGGCTGATCATTGCTTTAAACGAGTATTCCCATTTCTTTCGTAGCCTTTCATAAGAAAGAAAACATTTTAGAAACAATTTCGTACAAAAATAATGTTGATATCTTATTCCAACCAGAAAATATTAAAAATTTAAGGTTCACAAAAATGCCAATAAACGAATAGGAAGTGGTTTGGTATGACATCACAGAACACATTCTCCCACAAAGTTGATGTATTTCATTAAAATCTATCGTCCTGTTTTATTAGTAAGACCTGCTAGAAAAATAAATTGATGAAAGAGGTATTTATATACATTACCAAATATACCCTTTTTCAATAACTTTTGGAAAGTTTGTTTCTAATCATACAGAAACAACCAATTAATGTTCAAAGAAATACATCAACATTTGCAACGGAATTGCCTCTATGGCATCATCAAATACAAATTCATCAAACTGTACAAAAACTTTAAAATGCAATTGGGAAATCTGTAAAAATCCATATCTCCTGAACGGAATATGATATCAAATCGATTTTTGTACCAAATTGGATCAAAATCTTTGCTCTTTCAAATACAATTTTACAACTAGAACGGTAAATACTGTCATGGTTCGCATGCCCATGCAAATTGACACCCATATCACATGACCCGGCCAATTATAAAAAAAGGCATCTCACACTAAGTCCCTTAGGCATCCCATGTACCACATGGCATCCCACCCCATGTCCCACATGGCATCCCACCCCATGTCCCACATGGCATCCTACCCCATGTCCCACATGGCATCCCTCCCCATGTCCTACATGGCATCCCACCCCATGTCCCACATGACATCCCATCCCAAGTTCCACATGGCATTCCACCATATCTCTCACATGATATCCCACCCCATGTCCCACATGACATCCCATGTCTCACGTGGCATTCTATCATATGTCCCATAGGGCATCCCATCCTATAACCCACATGGCATTTCACCATATGTCCCACATGGATCACATCCCATGTCCCAAATGACATCCCACCTCATGTCCCACATGACATCCCATGCCTTGTCCCACATGGCATTCCGCCATATCTCCCACATGGCATTCCACCATACAGTGTCCCACATGCATTCCACCATGTCCCACATGGCATCACACGTTATGACCCCATCCTACATGTATGTCCCACATTAATCCAACCATATGTAACACATGACATCCCTCCCTACGTCCCACATGGCATCCCTCCCTGTGTCCCACATCAGTGGCTTCCCACCTGATATTCCACATGGCATCCCACCATATCTTCCACATGGTATCCTTCTCAATGTCCCAATGACATCCTACTTTATGTCCCATATGGCATCACATCCCATGTCCCCATGGCCTCCTACCCTATGTCCCACATAGCCTTCTATCCTATGTCACACATGGCATCCTACCTTATGTCACACATGTCATCCCAATCTATGTCACACTCTGTGTTACTCGTGGCATTTCACCATGTCCCACATGACATTCTACCCTGTTCCACATGGCATCCCACCCCATGTCCTACATGGCATCCCACCCCATGTCCCACATGATGTCTTATAGGTTCCATCAGAAGTCTCATCCTAGCTATCACAGTCCCTGATTGAGCATACTATGTATGAAAGTGTTATTTCATATA
The DNA here is from genome assembly GCA_020152595.1 of Chiridota heheva. NCBI lineage: Eukaryota > Metazoa > Echinodermata > Holothuroidea > Apodida > Chiridotidae > Chiridota > Chiridota heheva. Next base: position 60,997 of record JAIGNY010004024.1, on the reverse strand, counting down.
ATAGCTTATATGCAAATGACTTGCTGAAATGGAGTGGGACACCAAGTTCCACATGACATCCCATGTAACACATGACATTCCATCCCAAGGCATTCCACCCTATGTCCTGCATGGCATTCCACCACATATCCTACATGGCATCCTACCCTGTTCCACATGGCATTCCATCCTGCTCCACATAGCATCCCACCCCATGTCCCACATGGCATCCCACATAACATCCCACCCTATGTCTCACATGACGTCCCATAGGCTCCATAAAAAGTCTCATCCTAGCTATCACAGTCCCTGATTGAGCATACTATGTATGAAAGTGTCAGTTCATATAACAACTTATATGCAAATGAGTTGTTGAATAAGAAAAAAGGTGGAGTCAACACAATAATAAAGATGGAGTTTAATAATCATGCCTAATACAACTGTTGGTGCCCAAATATTTTAAAGAATTTTAAGGATTTTAAATCTCAAGTGCTACAAGAGAGACTTGAGAATCTCTGAAGAATATTGGAAAACTATATCATTTTACAGCTATCTTTTAAGAAAATATCAAATGTTTTGTAGACTTTTTATGGAAACTAGTCTTAATCCTGTCTTAAGTATCTTTGAAAAACTTTAACATCTTATAAGGAAATTCTAACCTTCCATAAGGATATCTGAAGAAACTTTAACTTTTTCTGAGGAACTCTGAAAAAACTTTAACATTTTATGAAGAATTCTTAAAAAACTTTAACATTTTTGAGAAACTCTCAGGACAAACCTGTGGACTGCCGGACGGACGTAATCGCCATTACATAGGTTCGCATGCGAACCAAAAATCATGGGAATATTACCAAAAAACATGGGAATATTTAAAACAAATTATAAGAATATTACAAAACACCATGGACAGATGGAATATTCCTTTAAAGGTGGACTAGACCCATAGGATGGTGTCTTTTTCAGTTTTTGGTGAATTTTTCAAATATTCTTTGATCTGTTTTGCCAGGCTCTCAAAGAGATAAAATATTATGACCTATGAATCTCAGAAAACTACTGAGTGTAAATAGTGGTGTTAAAGAAGTTTTGCAGCTCTCCACGATCGGGTCAACACAAGCTTTGCTGAATATATTTGAGTCTCTGGAAAACTGCACGGTTTCTTCTCGGTCTAGTGACCGTTAACACATATCGCACCCGGGTAACCTTGCTTGATAGAACGAACCTGAACCACTGCCACGCATACATGGCCTCCAAGAAAATCGCGAGATCCGAGGTGAACAAATATTCGGGGCCCCAAATAAGTCGAAAAATTATCTTCAGCTATATTTAGTCAAATTTATATCGTTTTTGCCATTGCAAAGCATGGGCTTTTGCCGATTTTTGCCTCAGGCCTGTGGTTATGTTTATATGGTCATTTCACTCGGCCCAGCGTCAACTTTCCCCTGTCCACCTTCTCTGCAGCACTGCTGCCACAGAAGTAATAAATACATGGGTATCATTATTAGCTATTATTAAATTATGATATTCTAGACTGCCTTGCTGACCTTATGCCAACATACTAATAATAATGATTAATAAACTATATTATGGTACTCAATGATAGGGGGGATTTTAGCAAAAATGCATCTCCATAAGAGTTTTTATCACGTCCACAAATTTACTTTGCAAATAATGAATAATGTTTCAGTACCTGCAAGACCCATATTTGCTTAAACATTAGGGGACCTGTTTGGGGATCTGTCCCGGGGACCTTTTGGGGGATATCTTTCCGGAGGACCTGTCCCGGGCCAGGAAATCATGGTCCTGCTCACCTGCATATGTTATTCCTTTGATTCCCACCATAAATTGTACATTTTCCACGGCTCGTCCAGATATCACAGACACAAACACGTCGGGCATTGCGACCAGATTTTCAAGTAGCTGTAGAAACAAAAGAATCAAAGTATTTCCTTTTGCCAACATGTTACATCTGTTAGGATGACGTGACCATTTGTGACGTTGATAGCCAAACTTGACCGAAATATATGCTGATTTTGAGTAATTTCATTGGTCAAAAATGGTCATATCAACATCAATTCGACCAATCAGAACTTTCTCGAAATAAACGTTAAATAAAAAAAATCCCAGGATTGACATATCGACATGTCGGTTGAAATTGACACATCCTTATGTTGATGTCAAGATTTTCGACACCACATATGTCGTCTCACCTGGTTTGACAAAGGCCCGCTGTCATTTTCGAATAAAAGAACGACAGCTCCGTGAATGGCTGTAAATGGACGCTCTATAAATTTTGAGCCTGATTGCTGATCTGTGTAAACGCCCACATGACGTTGAAAGCTCCTGCTATCTTTCAGTCTTTATACATGTTATACGTGATGTTTAAAAAAAAAAGTATAACATATAATTTCAATGTGAAAACTAACATGTTTGAAGGAAATGTTAACAAAATACTATCCTTCACGGACTGACATACATTGTTCAGTGGGGTGGCCAATGACGGGGCGCGACGACGTCACCATCAAAACGTGAGACCTTTCGCGGGGGCCTGAAGAATAAGCTTCCAAGTACTTCTCACCTGACTGCCTTGTATACTGGCTACGCAGCTTACGGCTGCGTCATGTACGCTAAATCGTATATGTTAATTTTCTCATTACTGTACACAAATTGAAACTGCATTATTGGGATCCTTAGCAGGTTAGATTTGACCCATTCATCCTTTGTACTGTTTTTTTATTAAGCAGAACAGACTTGTAGTGTGAGTAAATTTCCATGAGTATGAATACGGAGTACAATTAAAACTTTATGAGTACCAGTACAAGTCATTTTCACGAGTACAAGCAATTGAAATTTGCATTATGCCGAAAAAAATGTGAGTGTTTATCTCATGCGAACGAATACGAGTACAAACTCAAAATTGTGCTCATGAGTACACTACAAGTCTGCAAAACAGTTAAAAGGATTCAAATATCTTATTCCGTTAAGGAGATTCTATTTTAAAGCTCTGTTGTATCTGTGTTTAAAAGACCGGTGTAGTAATTATACTATGGAAGGTTGGGGCTCTCATCCTTCTAATCCTTAACAATTGTTAACAGCTAGGTAAATGTATTTTAAATATACTTTATTTTACTTTTTTTACTATTTGAGTTACTTTTTCACGAACTTTCTTCAGGTGGTAAAATATAATTACCCTTATACACTTATAGATTATGTACGCTTCTCTCCTGACATCTCCAATGGTTTTTAAGCCACGAAATCATAGAACAAAGTAGAATACATAAAGACTGAGAAATCTGAGTCTGTTACGTCACAACTTGAGTTTAGACGTTTCTACACAAATGATAGCAAACTTTAAACTTTAAATATCTGGGAATAAGATTTTTGAATGCTTTCTTCACCATTTAGAAGTCTTTTCTCATGTATGATGGACTTGCACGTGACCCCTAGAATAATCCTATATGAAGTACAATTGAACTTTCTTTTTACCTTTTTAGTGTCGGCTGGAATTGTGGCGTAATCCGGATGGGACGCAAGAGGCGCCAAAGTCCCGTCGTAGTCCAAGAGCAGGACAATGTTGTTCCGTTCACTTACGTATTCTGCAAATGTTAAATATAAATTTACTCAGTGTATAATATTCTCATTGGTTATATTATTATGCAGTATGTTGATTATTTTTTGTTCATGCAGAAATATTTAGGTTTTTCAATGATCCACTTTTGTAGGTGATAAATACGGTCATGTACCCTGCTACTTTAGCACAGTGGCGTATTCAAATGGGATCAGGGGACACCCCCTCCATACCCCCTCCCCTCCCCCTCTCATTGACGAAATTTCGAGTGTGAAATACAAATATTGTAAGATTTTGGTTTTCCGGCATCAAAAAAATCCTTAACCCCGTAAAAAATTTTTTTTTAACCACTCAGCAAATTTTACAAAAACTCCATAGTTTTTTGCGTAAGCAGTATATTAACAAGGCAACATTATTACGCGAGATGAAAGAAAACTTTTGATAAACATTGGTAAACGGTTAATATTGTAGACATATATTCTCTTAGCTTCTTGATTCTCTCCGATAAGATCATGGAAATTTCACACTATTCTAACACGCAAAATCTTTCAGTAAACAAACTTTTCTTCCGTTACTTTTAACTTCTTACAAGAACACCCTTTAAAAAAGGGCTGTCGTCGTAATTTAAATTTGTTTCGATACTAGAATGAGAACAAAGTGATGTATGTTTTTATTTTCATTTTTTATAAAATAGAATAGATAGGCCTACTATAAATAAAGATTTATCAGGTTGCAAGATTTCAGTGATGTGTGCATGCCTGATGGCGAGTTGAAAGTGGCGTACCCACGCTGACAATGTCTTAACTCAATTTACCTCTTGAAGTTTCAGAACCGCATCCGGTGAGACAAGCCTCGTTCATTTTAAATAATAGTATATCTCTTTATGACTCTTCAAAAATATTTTAGTGTGATAAATATTTTCTATTATGTTTCTGAAACAGCAAAAATATAATAGGGGGGGAGGGGGTGGGAGGTCATTCTTTTTGTTGAGAAAGTGCTATTCTGAAATCCGAAAATGAAATAACAAAGCACTCAAAATTTCAAATTTGTTTCCCTTTGATACGAAAAACATAACCCCCCTTCAAATTCCTGAACACCCTTTTATTGAAAAAGTGCCGTTTTGAAACGTGAAAAAATAATAAGCACCCGGAATTTAAAGATTTTGTGCACTTTTATACAAAAACGAACCCGGAAACGAACCCCCTTTCAAATTCCTGGCTACGAGACTGATAAGCAAGGAAATTGTTGAACTTCCTTGTTATAAGGACAGAATACATAACATAACAAGACGACGGGCTAAGAAGGGTTAGTTACCCCTTAAAAGCTAACACTACCACCCCCAAAAAAAACCCCAAGAAGCCCAGACTTAGTCAAAAAGTTATCAATGTATATATTTGGAGGAGGGGTGAGGTGGGGGAGGTGGAGGTGGGGTTCATCCCTTTTGTTGAGAAAGTGCCATTTTAAAATCTGAAAATAGAATAATAAGCACGCATAATTTCAAGATTTTTTGCCTTTTTATTCGAAAACTATAACCCCCTTTAAATTCCTGAACACCCTTTTATTGAGAAAGTGCCCTTTTGAAAGCTAAAAGAATAATAAGCATCCGAAATTTGAAGTTCGTAAATAAGTTATCAATGTTGATTTTGAAATTGTGAACAGAATTGGAGTTAACTACCCACTCAGGCAAACCATTCCAGTCATTAACAACTCTTTGCGTAATACATGTTGTTAGTGCATTATTCCATATTAGATGAATGTTTGGTAGCTATTAGACATCATATAGACATAATTGCTTTTATCAAATGTCAAAGAAAAGACACAAACATGATTTTTACACCAATTTTTTTCTTTAAAAGTCCTCTATCATATTAAGCAAGATGAAATTCACCGGAATATTCGTTTTTTGTCGTGGCCCTCATGCACGGCGGGTCTAGTATTGCTGAGTACATGCTGCGAAAATCCGCCATTTTTAATACAATAACTTGCGAAATCTAGAATAATGCCGAAACACGTTAGTTATTTGTCCAAACCAAAAATCGTATCTTTGTAGAATAGCAATGGTGAATTAATTAAAAAATATATATATATATTTGAGCCTCTATTTTGTCCGTATTAAAATGGTTTCTTTAGTCTACGGCCACGACCGGCACTTTTTAAAGGTGTATATGGACAGGTAGCAACCACTGCATAAATTGATACAATGCCCTTCATAAACACTCACCACAAACACTTTATTACAAAAACGATCCCAAAATGTGAAAAAATCTGGCTTATTTATAAGTCTCCAAACGTATGCTCAATACGTATTGGTTTTTTCGTGACATAAGGCATTAAGGATAGGACAGTACAACACTAACGTTATGTGAAAGTTACAATGTACCATACAGTAATACTTACACAAAGTGGAGTTCGCCGATCATAAAGAAATAATGGACCAGTGTGATAGTAAATTCCCACCGTTAATTTGGGCCCCGGTCCTTATTTCTTAAGAAATGTCTAGTGAATTTGGTCCCCCCGGACTAATTTTACTAGATGATTTACTAGTGTGTCTGTACGGTTCCTTCAATTAATTGTGTGTACTGAAGTGATGAGCTAAAACCAAAATTAGTAATGTTTATGTACGGAATACAGCGCCGCTGTACTTGTAGAACATGACCACAAACAATGTACTGTTTGTTTGTTTGTTTTTCTCACAGAAATTAATCCGTCGATAAAATTCGGCAACACTCTTAAGCAAAGAGGTCAGCAGCAAAGACTGGATACTAATCACAATATTACCTGATAACCCATGCTGCGTAATTAAGCAAACTCTCATAAGATCAAATCTGGATTTTTAAGGTATGACAATACTGACACAACTCTCATATAACTTTATTCGTTATTCTCACCTCGAGCAAATGTAGACAATTCAAGCTGAAGCTTTGAAAATCTGTTTTTGTTTGTTTTCAAAACACATCGCATCATCGTCGGTCATCAAAGTTGTACCCTATGAAATTACATCCTGTATTGATAAGCGCGGACTGTTTTTTTTATATGATGAATGACCAAACTTACTGGATGACTACGGCTTTATGGTCTGGGGAACCAAATTTCCTCGAAATTTACTAGATGGCTACGGCTTAATTGTCTGGGGGCCCAAATTTCCTAGAAAATTGGGGCCAAATAAAATTTACTGGGGCAAAATTTACTTTCACACCGAAACCTGAGTCGATATTTCCTCTTTATCCACAAGAAAATGTCCCTAGTAGCTAATTAGGCTGAGCGACATTTGAATGTCTGATTCAATAATACTGATGTTTTAATGTAGCCTACAGGCTGACAGGCCTAGGTCAATGTGACACAGTGACACTGTGGAAGTTATGCATTGTTGGCCTCGCTGTGTCATTATTCTTACGTCACACGCCTTTTTCGTGAATATCTCATAAACGAGTGGAAATTTCTGGTAGATGTATGTTATTGAAATGTTCAGAATATTAAAAGGAACATATTTATGGCAAAAATAAATACCTGCCAATATAACATTAGGACACATGTCTTATTCAAAAAGATAACACTTTGACTTGAACCTTGGAGGCTAGAAGAGACTCCATGGTTGAACAGATTTGTAAATTTGAAAAATGCATTGTATTGCTGGTGAATGGACAGCGACACAGCAGAGGCTAGAGCGTGTGTGTGTGTGTGTGTATGTGTGTGCGTGTGGGTGGGTGTGTGTGCGTGTGGGTGGGTGTGTGTGTGTGTGGGGGGGGGGGGCAGCCTGATGGCGAAATCTGCCCTCTGAAAAGATTTCACCTGCACGGTTTCATGCATGTTTTCTGCTCAGTTGGTAGATAAAATTGGGAAAATATTATCACAATTGAAACAAAATGGTAAAAATGAACAAAAAATAGGTAAAATTATTAGAAACGTTGGTGAAAGTTGGCAACAGTTCCCAAATAATTGAGAACATTTTCCGGAAATTAAAGAAAATCAATTGAAATATGAAGAATATCAATCGAAAATTTTCAGTAATTAAAGAAACGATCCCGTAAATAAAGGAAATTTCGTTGAAATTGAAAAGGATTTCCTTGAAATTGAAGGCGATTTTCCAACTAGCAGCAGCGTTTTATCAGTCCGGTTCGTACCCAGATCGGGAGAACCGTCTTGTTCTCCCAATCGGAGGATCCTTTACAGAAGTACGTTATGTTACCATGTTAGTTAAAAATAATTCCCCCAAAAACTTAGAAATGTTTTTCTTCAGAAAATCTTGTTAAAACGCGACTGCCTAACAGTAACACATAATACGAAGTCACCATTTCTCTTCAAATTTCTCAAAAAGCGCACGGTGAATTTTAAAAGTGCACGGTGAAAAAATAATTCATATATCATTATTTCAAATCGTGAAGAAAAATTGAACCCTTTGTAGTGCTTGAGTTCCCCGCGCTCGAAATGTGTCTGATTCATAAGTTATTTCCAAACAAACTTTGAATTTGGATAGATGCATTGTGGGATACTTCTGTAAAGGATTCCCTGATTGGGAGAACAAAACCCGATCGGGTACGAACCGGCCCGGACTGTTCTTGGAAACTTAATTCACCAGTGCAATTTCTCTGCTTGTTACGGGAAAGTTTTTGACCCTCTTCCAACGCCGCTGCAAGACATTCAGAAGTAAAGGCAGCCGTGCTGGTAACGTCACTTCCGGTTTTTAATTTTCAATATTGATAGCGAGAAATCTGCGATGTTATCGATCACACATCTGCGGACCGAACACGGGGCTTACATATGTTTTCGATAACATCACAGATTTCTCGCAATCAACAAGGAAAATTGTAATTCGAAAGTAATATTCACTTATGAATATATTTACAAGACATTATCTTTCCTTTACACTTTTAGTTACTAAACAGAAGTTTTCTCTACCTGAAAGGGATAAGAAGTAGGCCTATTGGCTAATTAGATCTCATAACTTTTTGACAG
>JAIGNY010004024.1:10000-47500 GCA_020152595.1 Chiridota heheva | reverse complement strand
CTTGAAATCGATTCCAATCGGAAATGCCTGTATCTTGACCACTCTTCCACCGTACTCAATTCGTTGCCGAAACCGATCAACAACGCAATCTAACATTTCCTCACAACATCCAAGGAAGTTTTCAATGTATCTTTCAAGGTGAAAACCAATGAGATCGAAGCTTAGTAAACCTACAAGCACATGTTTGCACCATGGAAACAGGCGAAGGATATCACTGGTGGGAAAAGGAGTGTGCAAGAAAAACGCGAGTCTGAAGTTGGAAAGAACTTCTGGTATTACAATTTGTTTAAGTCGAAGTCCAACTAACATGAGATGATAATCATGAACCCAAATTAACCTCGGAGTTGCACTTGGTCCTTGAACCTCACAGTAGGTGAGGGTAGTGTATGTTCTCTCACTGAAAATGTAATTGACTTTTACGTAATCTCTCCATTCATCTTGCTTAATGATAGCCTTACTTGGCATCGAGTGAAGCAACGGCCATAGTGCTGCATTGCAACAACCATTATAATATTTCTCAAACAAATTTGGATCAATATCTACAGCACAAATCTGATCTGGATTAATCAATTCCGCTGGATTTCGTGAGTCAACGTTCCCGTGTGGGACTTTCTCTCCGCTTTGAAGAGGTAAACCGCACCACCCTACCCACGAGCAATTGTTTTTGCTAACAACTGCAGCTAAGGAAGATGCAAGCCCGCCAGCAGAGCATTGTCTTATTAGCTTGTTGTCATGAGATCTCTTCAGCACAAATGGTAGGCGATTTGAAACAATGATCATGGACATAGCCATCTTGTTTATATCTAATGCAAAGCCTGAAACGAAACAAGATGAAAATAAAAAATATCATTAGTAGAGGCCGTCAGTGATGCAGCCACGGGGTGTGGGCCAAAACCCCTCCCCCTATTTTCTATAATAACGTTATCGAGGTCCATAGTCCCTCCCCATACATTAGTGTGCAGGTGTGTCAGCGGTTTGAAGGTGTGTATCCAAAATAAAGTCCACGTTTTCCAACAGATAAAGTACACACACACAAACAGTGCCCAAGAATATGATGGAAAAAATGGGCAATCCGTAAGGACCCGAGCAATTGATACTATTGTTATGGGGGTTTGAAACGCTTAATTTCCCACGGGCTTTTTCCTTTATTTTCGGAAAGTACGGTTTTGTCAATTTTTCCCCACGGGCCTTTTCCTTTATTTTCGGGAAGTACGGTTTTGTCAATTTAAAAATATTCCCAAAAATCGTATCAAATTTTCTTTCATTTTATCCTAATAATTTCCAATTTTACCTCCCAACCAGGAAAGTGAAATCCCCTCTCCCCCAGGAGACAGTTCTCCCTCACATCTTAACCCCACTTCTTACGCCTGAATATATTGAATTATAACACTTCGTTTGAACGTTAATTGAGCACTCCACCACCAAGCCCGTAGAACGGAAGGGCCTAGGAAGGATAGAGGCAGCGATGTCGGAATCACGGGGTAAGGGGAGGAAAGGGGGCAGTAGCCTTTGCTCTAAAGTAAGGGGCGCATAGGGGCAGAAGGTGCCTTCTTGAAAGTTCTATGAAATTATTCTAGATCATTCTTGGAAGCTTGAAAACAAATAGAAATTCACTCTCACAAATCCTACATAGTCAGATAGTAACAGGTATAACGTACATTTAGTATTTAATTGACACAATTAGAGCTTGTGATTTACCAGGGGCGCGGCACCGGCCGTGGTGTATATGTGTGTGTGCGCGCGCGTGTGTATGTAGTGGAGGGTAGATGGGGAAGGGGGTAAGGTCACCAATATTTCTCTAAGTAACAATTTTCAAAAGTGGGCCTTTTACCTATTTTCCCGATGGGCATTTGCCAACATTGGTTCTAACTCCCCAATCTCAAACCCATAGGCGGGATTTGCCTACCGAAGTAGGAAAAAAAGTCAACATCACCATACAAAAGTCAACAAAAATGGGGTGGGGCAAGTTCCCACTTGCTCCTCCCAAATTCCTCCTATACTCAAACCAGCAACTGGGGGCCATGCGAAACGTGTCCCCACTTTTTCGAAAACTAAACACAAGTAATCCTTTTTGAAATGAAAGGTGCCCCTCAATTTCTGTCCAAAAATGTCTTTACTTATTTTTTTCCCTTGCCCCGAGTTCCTTTCGGCATCCCTGGGGAGGGCAGGGGGGAGGGGGTATTTCATATGAAAGGCCACTTTAATATCCTGTATATTCAAAACGAAAGAACGCGACGGTTTGCTTTTGACAGTTTGAGTGAGGTTGTTAAACAACGAACACGGCGCGAAGAGCAATTTTTTAAGAAACAATCTTAATTTCGTTCTTATAGATGAGACGTCATCATTTGCACCTAGCAAGAGCGGAGTGGCAGGTTATGCAGGTCGGGAAACACAAATCGGGTCAGGCCATTTTGGGGAGACTGAGGGTGAAGCTACAGACAGAGGATTTTGAGTCATGAAAATTTGCTGATTTTGGCTCATCAATCGAAGTTGAAAATTTACTTGCATAGACTGGACTGGACTGGCTTTTTTAAATGTGACCATCACTGGCTCATACTCCTATCAGCCTAACTTGGATTTACTTATTCATTCATGTTGTTTTATTCTTCTTTTCTGTTTCAATATTTACAAGCCACTATAACACTTTCGATCCAGGCCAGTGGCTAGGCCATCAGGACGGCCCGGGAATCTCCCGCTTGCCCGATGGTTAGTCCTAATCTGCTTCAAAATATAATTGAAAATCTATTTCAATGGTCTTCCTGTGCCCATTAAAACACTATTCGCGTAAAAAAGCGCTTTATAAAAATTAAGAGCCAAAAAAAAAATAAGAACTTTTTTTCTTTTACAAATTGTTAACGTATGGTGGGTTCTTTCGAAAAATCCTGGATCTGTGCAGTTCTTTAAACAGCTGTGTAATCAACTGTTAAGCACAAGGGAATGATCTTCGGGCCCAGCGTCCTAGGGGCTCTGGTGTCCTATGAGCCCGGTGGCCTAGGGGCCCCAGTTTCCTAGTTCTCCGGTGTCCTAGGGACCCTGCCATGTCCTAGGGTCTCCAGTTCCCCACAGGGACTCCGATGTCCCAAGAGCCCGTGGTTCTATGGGAACTGGTGTCCTAGGGACTCCGGTAACCTAGAGGCTCTGGCAGGGAACCAAGGCTTACTGAATAATTTCATTTGGAGCCCAAGTAGCATTGTAAAATGTTCCCCCATCCCCAATAATGAAGTTGTGACAAATTTATTTTGAAAAGTCTGATTACATTCACATCTTTTCTTATTCCAAAGGGATCATTTTCGGGAAATTTCTGTCATTTTGGTAAAGTGTACAAATTTCAGAATATTTTCTTCAATTTTTGGAAACGTTTCTGGTAATGTAAGCCCATTTCCCCATTTCGAATAATTTTACGAAATGTTGTTACTACCCCCCACCCCATTCCCTTTACAAATAGTTTTAGGATATAGAGGCTCACATTTGTATAGGTTTGTTGAAAAATATCTTCGTACGCCGCTGATAGCGGCCCTGGTGACAGAGAAGAATGGAAGATGGGTGCTAGCTGGATAAGTTTGGGATCAAATAGATACTGGCAGCAGAAGGATAATAAAAAAAAACGGCGGAGTTTTATTGATATGAAGCCGTACATCTCCAAATATTTGGGAAAAACAAAACTTTTTTTACGATAGTATAAGAAATCATGAAATGATAACTAAAATAGTAACAAATATTGAGGCAAAAGTCTAGATAAAGGCACGAATTTAATGCAGTAAAGTATTAGCTAAACTCGCAACAAAGATAGCGACTAAGATGATAACAACCAAGGTCGATGAAAGCAGCCCCCACTGCAACCAAATTTGTTGGCAAGATATTGTGCATTATCACATTTTATGTTATCTAAATTCCAGCTAAATGGCAATCAAGGTAACAGCGAAGACGGGTGTCAAGCTGGCAAGTAGGCCAATATGGCTCATGCCCTGGTAGCACTAGGAATATCCAAAATAGGACGACAATTTCAAGGATATAAGACATGTAAGACATAAAGCTCCAAAGATTTGAGACGTTCCAACCAGTTAAATGTCCAAGATATAATGTTACAAGATGGCAAGCTACATTCAAGATAGAAAATCACAGCCACATTAAATGTCATTTAAGAATATTACAAGATTGATCTCCCAGTAGAATCAAAGCAAAATTCAGATAGTCACATGGGCCTCTGACGCAATTTTGAGCAAGCGCCATAGGAGTGACAAAATAATTTGACTGTTTTGAAAAAGAGATTAGTTAAGTAAGAATACTGAAAAAAGAAAAGGAGAAAAGGACCAGGAATGGATAGACGTATAACAACTGGAATTATTGCACATTAAAGGAGCGATATTTTTTATCAAATATAAATAACTAATTAACTTGTTCAGCTTCATTCAATATGGCAGGTAAGAAAAAACCTCAATATTGCGTCGCCAAATATGTGTCAGACAAAACGGAACTCGAGGCCCAGACCAGAATCAAGTCCTACAACACTGATCTCATGTCATCGTATAGCTGTACTTTTAATGTAACTTGCTTTAAATTATGACAAGTGGCATTTCTTTACTGATGTACATTACCCAAAATGTAAACTAAAGTCGCAAACAATTTGCTGAGTACAATTTAGCAAATTTTCATGGATTCCAGACCAGACTCGACTCCCATGCAAATTCACCTGATCTGATTTTAAGTTTCTGGTGCTGAATTCAAGTCCAATTCTAGCAAAAGTGAGTCCTACAACACTCGTTTCAGGTCAAATAAGCCGAAGGCACTGATGTACTATTCGTCACCTGGTCACTAATATACTCAAGATGTGAAAAACAATGTTGCACACTATTTTTTGATGTGAAACAAAATGGCAAAGACAGTTGACGGAGATGTATGCAAATTGTTGATTTGTCTACTTTCCTCCACGGTCTTTGATAACAGTAGACTCCATTCTTTGGTCATGGCAAACATGGAATTACTGCTTGACTTTACTCTGTAACTAAAGGCGAGCAAGTATTATCGAGAAACATTTAAGGTAAATGAGGAAAGGTTCATCTAAATCCAATTACCTGATTACTACTGCATTGACTTTGCAAGTCAATTATGCATGATCACAGTTAGTTTAAAGGTAGTTTGCATGATACAAAGATGTGAAAGAACTTAGTTCCATTTTTTATTTCTGTCCAAAAAGTAGAAATGGAGTCTTTTTGCGTCACACTGAATTGATTGTCTGAATAAGCACGGTCACCAGGTCACAAGGCTAACTAATCATCATGCAAAAGTATGGAAACTGCGCCAAAGCATGTCCAACACACAGTTTCTTCTCATGTCAATAATATCATAGAGATACTGCTCCATGGGGCTGCCCTTTCATCTTGCACCTAACACAGTGGGAAAATCCATAAGATGCATAGAATATAGTTTAAAGTGCACCGACCTATGTACCTATGACGAGATTTAGAAACCAGGCAACGGACACATCAGAGAGCATATTGACATTGAAAATGTCATTGATTGTTATGAATCTGGTCCATAAGTTCCAAGATGAAGTCATTGTTGTTCAATTCATCCAGTTAATTACTTCAAAATATCAGACAAATGTAAATTCTCCGACCTCATAAACAATCGTAAATATTTTTTGTTTGTAATGATCCTTCCGCATGTGAGTTGGAACTCGGCAACAATCTTATGTTAGGTTAACAACGCTAAGCTGCCGTATATAGCAGAGCATAATCGCCTTAAATCATTGCAAATTTAGTGTTTCATACTCCTTAAAGGCGGTATCAGTCACGAAAAGATTTTAATTCTCACATATTAAGTTAATTCTTGTTTCAAAGCCATGGCAAATTAGGTACCGTAATTAAACAATAGAAGGCATATCTTCTACCCAGTTCCCATAAACTAAACACCTGGTTTATCTCATTTAAACTAGATTTCTGACTGGTTTAAGGTTTACTCCATTGACCCACTGTTTAAGATGATAGATGCTAGATTTGATTGGTTATCGGCCTGCGCATGTTCACTTGTGCCTTGCACTGATTTTTGACTATACTTTCACCGTCGCTCTCTATTGTTCGACAACTTTTCAACTAATTAAATACATTCATCCAAGGCGGTTTGAAAATAAGTCAGTAGCGAAGGCTCTTAAACAAAACGCAACTTTTCAGTTTTCTTTAATAAACTCACGCACAATACGTAAGTGAACGTCTTAATATAGTATTATTGCATATATCTATTTATTTTGTATCACGTAAAATTGATCCATGACGATAAAAGGCATTGTCAAAAGTTGACCTCCGAGCGTCGTGGAAAAGCCTAGTTTTTCTAGCGCTTAGTCGAAATTCAGCTACGCTTCTATGATAAGCTAATGCAGCAGTTTCAACGTTATAAGGCAAATAGCGTTTTGTGACTGTGCATAGCAGCCATGTAGTGGCTCTAGCGTGTTCTATTACCACTAGTGTCCGGTTATTCATTTCAAGCTACCTGATTGGCTGACAAGCCTCATTTGCATAATTCTACTTAAGGTTATTACTCAATGAACGTACAGTAGCTGAAAAATGACCAATGACAGCACTCCCAGTCAATAACCGGTCAATTGCATATTCATTAGATTGACAGTCTCCAATGTGGGGGTAACTCCTACATTAATCTTGGCAACCACCCCTAGCAACCACGGATTAACCCTTCGATAATAATTCTATGTACAAAAATAAATTATGCCGAAAATACTCAATTTCTGTTTCAGCAGAAACAAATTTCTTGCTGACAAGCTGATTATGCCAGATATAAAATTGAGCAACAACATGGTCCAATGTGCACAGCTTAAAATAGAATATACAATAAATCAGAAACAAAAGAAAAATGAAAAAATTTAGAAGTTAGGCCTACAACTCATTATAATGCAAGTTCAACAGGGCTATAATTGTTTAGTGCTTGCACCAAACAAGTATATTACTAGGAGGGAAACGTTCCACTGCCTGCTTTACTTTTTCTAGAATCATTAACTTGTTAGTCTTATTTGTAACATTAGAGTGTAAGCTATTAAACAGTGTTTATTACACAATTGAATTGCACGTACCTACAGGCTACACAGAACTGTCGTTGCAACTAGCCTAGCAGTGCAAAACCCTAGACCAAAACGCTATGTTCAACAACTTCAAAACTATTCAAACCTTCCTATTCTGACAAATTTGAGAATATTAAATAACAGTAGTTTCTGTTCCAATAACAACTAGGCCTGAAAGAGTTACCATTTTCCAGTATTCTTCGCACTTTGACGGAACACGGCCGTGTGCTTAAGCCAAACCGATCATGAAGTGCACATGTTTACAGCTGGCCTTCGGTACGGTACATTAGTACGAGTACGTGGGCCTAGTGACATAACACTTGACATAATTTTGACCTTTGTGTATTGTTTCTCGCTAAGTTAACGAAGATATTTTGTATTTAGGGATAAACCAGAATGTGTTTCTTCTGAAATATTGCTTTTATATTGCAAAATACCTACACTACATTTCTAAATCGATGAATTCGCGAGTCATTTACGAGATCAAGTTTTGTTCGTTGGACAAAAGTACAAATTGGTGGATTAGAAACCGTCAACATTCTCTCTGTGTCATATGCAAATAAGCTGGATTGGTGCATGTGCGGTACTGTTTATAAATTTCGCATGTTTCTTTATTTGAATTTGATCAGATTTTTGTTATATTATATTTGGTGATAGAATAGATATAAACTGCTCTTGCTTGCCCATTGTTGATAATAACCAGCGCGCCCAAATAATTTGAACTATAATGTGCTCGGATTCACCTCGCCCATATTTCTTCAAATCATTTGGGCTTGCCGCTTATCACTCAACAATGGGCTGGCAATTGCAGTTTATTTCTTATTCTATCACCTCTACTGCGCGGCTATTTTTTCTAGGTTTTTGATTGGTTGACAAGATTCATTTGCATATGCTCTAGCGTCCCGGTTATTACTCAACGAACAGGCTAATTTCAAATGTAAATTGCAATTTTCCAACACTACTAAATATTCAAACGCCTAATTTACATCATATTAACATACAATTATATACCATGCAGGTATGGGGTATAGATGTTATCAACTTCTATCAAAGTGTAAGTTAATACACTGAGTGCATCTTTGTAAAGTCTTCAGTCAAGTCAATCAGTAAAAAATGAGAATTCGACAAATATTCTTGCACGTCCCAATTTACACCAAGGTCAATAGTCTCCACTTAGCCATTAGCAACACACAGTGTACATAGGCCTACATAGATCGAGATTGTATACTGTACAACACATACACTTCCAGTAACACTTGTGTAACAACAACTAACGTTTAGGCCTAGCGTTAAGAATCTGTATTTCTAAAGTCTAAAGATAAACACCGCTGTACCAGTGTTAATGGTCGAGAAGGTTCTTACTAAGGATTTTATTTTGACTACAAACCTCTTCTTATCTGTAACTGCTATAACTTACGGTATTTTGTTGGGTATATCGGGTTAAATAAAATGGATCTTGAGACAGCCACGAAGTTCGAAGCTAAGTTTTTCAGTAGTCCATTGCGTTTAAGAGTCACGATAACCTTAGGCCCTCAGTTCTGTTTCAAGAACTGTAAAAAAAAAAAAAAACTATTCTTTTATTTCGCAAATATACTATCGGTATTGTTATCTAAAACGTAGCCCTGAAATTTGTTAGTCCAAATGTTAATCTGAAACATATTGTTAAGTGAGTGAATAAATGCTGACAGAAAGCAAGCTGATATCCTTCTTTCTTGGAAAAAACTTTGTTATTGTTGGTCGTCACATAATTGTAGGTTAATAAGATGTAAACCTCAAGTAATTTGTGATTGGTTGATATGATTACTTATGAATAAACAAATTAGATAGCTTGCCTATATGCTGTATATCTATCTCTAATTTCATCAAAAATAATATTTCACTTTTCTCTACGTTTTTGTAATTTTTTGCCAAGTAATTGCAAAATATTTTCATTTTATGGAGATAGAATAGAAATAAACTACTCTTGCTTGCCCAATGCTGGTAATAACCGGCTCGCCCAAATGTTTTGAAGAATAATGAGCTCGGCTTTGCCTCGCCCATTATTCTTTAAATTATTTGGGCTTGCTGGTTATTACCAAACAATGGGCTCGCAATTGCAGTTTCTTTCTTAAATCCATCACCTATACTGCCCGGTAAATTTTTATCTACATTTTTGATTGACTGACAAGGCTCATTTCCATATGCAAGCGGCCCGGTTATTACTTAACGAACGGGCTACTTGCATATGAAAATTGCAATTTCCAACCCTACTAAATATTCAAATCCTTAATTTGCATAAATTTGCATCCGACTAACCTACAATTATATTACCATCCAGGTATGGGGTTAAATGTTCTCAACTTCTAAGTTCTATCAAATTGTAAATTAATAGTACACTGAGTGCATCTTTGTTAAACAATCTTGAGCCAAGTCAATATAACTGGAAAAGAAAAATAAGAATTCGAAAAATATTCTTTCACGTCCCAATTTAGACCATGGTCAAGTCTCCAGTCAACCATTAGCTGCACACAGTGTACATAGGCCTACAGAGACTGATTGTACGACACATACACTAACACTGTGTAACAACAACAACTAGCGTTTAGCCTAGCGTTAAGAGTCTGTAACTGTAAAGTCTACACTAAACTTTCTAAAGTCTAAAGATAAACACCGCCGCTGTACCAGTCTCAATGGTCGAGAAGGTTCTTACTTAGGTTTTTATTTTGACTACAAAACTCTTCTTATCTGCAACTGCTATAACTTACGGTATTTTGCTGGGTATATCAGATTAAATAAGATGGATCCTTAGACAGCCACGAAGTTCGAAGGTAAAGCTCTTCAGTAGTACATTGCGTTACTGAGTTACGATAACATAGGCCCTCAGTTCTGTTTCAAGAACTGTAAAAAACATTTGGCGCTATTCTTTTATTTTGCAGATATGCTATCGCTATTGCCTTCTAAAACGTAGTCCTGAAATTTAGTTAGTCTAAATGTTATTGTAAATTATCTGAAACATATTGTTAAGTGAGTGAATAAAACGCTGACAGTAGCAAGCTGATATCCTTCTTTTTGGGATTTTTTTTTGTCATTCTTGGTCGTCGGTCAGAAATGTTATTAGGCATGGCACAGACATAAACTTACAAGTAATTTGAGATTAGTTGATACGATTTTTATGAACAAACAAAGTAGATAGCTTGCTCATATGCTGTATGGGAATGTTTAATTTCATCAAAAATAATATTTCAGTTTTGCTTAAGTTTTTGTTATTTTTTGCTGAAAAATTGCAAAATATTTTCATTTAATGGTGATAGAATAGAAATAAATTACTCTTGCTTGCCCAATGTTTGTAATAACCGGCTCGCCCAAATGATTTGAAGAATAATGGGCCCGGATTTGCCTCGCCCATTATTCTTCAAGTTACTTGGACTTGCTGGTTACTACCCAACAATGGGCTCGCAATTGCAGTTTATTTTTTAAATGCTACAGTCAGATGTTATCTGATTAAAGAGCGATGGTAAAGTCAACGTGCGTATAGCATTAAATCGAACATTGCGCGCCGTTACTGACAAACATTTTCAAGATAGCAGTGCCAGCGCTCTCGGGTGATACGCGCACTAATTGTTTACGCGTTTCCTAAAGTGAGGGATTTGCGAAGTAATCGGAATCTTATTTCTTCCGTAATTTAGATGTTTTTTACGTACAAAATGTTCGTCATTTCATTTGTAACTTAGTTTGTTAAAATACTTTAAAGTTTCAAGACGCTGATAAAATTAAAATCATAGCTCGTAAGTCCGAAATATGATCATTATTGACCCGAAACTTAAATCAAAATCACGTGACAATCAATTTAAATTCAAGTGATGAATTTCCATTTAATCTGTTCGAGATCAGGGCAGTTTGCTTTAAAACCGAAGAACACATATTTATCGTATGGATACACGATTAAAGGTACGACTTTTAATAATTAACGACATCGTTTTATGTCCCAATGTGAGCACTACTTTTTGCACAACAGCCTATTAAAGATAAAAAAACGTGATAAAATTGACAACCGTCTGATACAAAAAAGGATGAAATTCACGAGAGAAAAAAAGTTTACCAAATCGTGAAGTATGTTGTTTAAACTATGAATAAAATAATTTCAAATTCATCTTAGGACAAATTACAAGCCAAGAATCTAAGAAAAGTTTGATCCCAATTCGATTAGATCCGCTGTCGGTTTGAATTGGACGCCATGATTATAACGCATGCACATTGAGTGTATGTTCGTAAAACGGATGTACAACACCAATAGTAGATCAACAGCGCTCCTGCCTCTCAAGAACAATTGTTGCTATTTGAGGGGAAATACACGCTGGAGGTTTACAAAATACGCATAGATTCGATTGTATATACAAAAAAGAGTTTTTTTTTGTGATTTTAAGAGTAATTTCATACCTAATATCGAGATGTGTACCCGTCAAAAGTTGGGCAATTTTTTACCATGAACCTCCCCCATAGGTCCAGCACTGTTTACAAAGAACCCCCTTGTTGAATCATTTAGAATACATTACAGTGAAGGGGCAGGCTTTTAAAATAAGTTGAAAAAATGTTGATTTGCATAAGTCAGTGGTATAGCCACGGGGTGCATGGGAGAAGCTTTTTGATGGAAATTTTTTAGAATTTGGGATAATTTTTGTTTATATAAATTTTACTTTTGTCTTTGGAGGAGGTCTAGGATCCCTCACTTTTTGAAAGCTGGCTACGCCACAATCAGTGGCTCAGCTATCGTCCACGGAGGATATTGTGTTCGGAATTTGCGATATGACTTGCTTGTGCTGCGTACATTTATGTTGAGGTGTACGCAAACACTTTAATCACCGTCATAGTATGGAGGTTTACCCATTAAAAGTGGTACCTTATTCGTTAAAGACCCTGGGAATAGAAGCACAACCTGATATGCTGGCACTTTTACCCCCAAGTCACCTGTGTCTTCTTACCAAGGACGTCACTGGAGTATTCTGATTAAGCTCAAAGTCTTCTGAATGGTGGTGGGGTGGGTAGAGGCATCAGTTTCACAACTGAGTGGATTTATGAGGGTACCCCAAAGAGCAACGGTTGGGATTTCCAACTGCCATGTTCATTTCCAACTGGCATTCCAGTTTGGGGGAAGTACCCCTCCCCCCTTATAGTGACCACCCCCTCCTTATAGTGACGTCTCTGCTCCTTAACCACCATGTTGTTACACCCCTGGTAGAAATGTTTACCACTGACACTTTTATAACTCACCCGTGTAAGATAGAACTCCAGACTTGGTTGAATTAACATTCCAACTTTAATAAGTCTGTCTGTATGTCATGCATTCAAGTGCTTCTTCTTCTGTGCAATGTGGGGCAAACTGTCAGTTGGGAGTGAATAGGGTGGGACATGAAGGGCACTGTCACTAAGCAATCAATTGGAGAATAAGACCCTTGACTAATAGAAGATCATCATTTGTTGCATGTAAGGGGTATACGTAACACCGCTGAGAAGCAGTCCCCACCACGAAAGCGCGGATTTCCTATAATATTGAAGCACTATGAGGGCTGGGGCAACCTATCACAAAAAATTATGGGACAGGCCTGAGGGAAGTAAAATGATAGGGAAATCAATGACTATAAGGCATACGAGTGATGCAGTCTGAGGGCTGTGCTGTGTCTCCTTGTCACGATCTGTCAGTCTGTCAATGTTGTGATACTGTTTTTATCTGGATGTGCTTTAAGAAAATCTGAATGCTCCAAGGTGGTTCCAAACAGAAATTGGGTTATTTTAAGTCACTTCAAATTTTCTATTCACTGAATTCCATCTCCTCTTGTGTGAATGAACCATTTTCAGGAAAGGCTGAATGTTTAATACAGGGTCTTATCTAAGGCTTCATATCGGTGGTATAACCAAATAAATAGCCAAATGTGTGAACACCACAGTACTAGACAGTCTCCAACCCAAAGAACATATCTAAAGTAAGGTAGCTATTTTTCATTTTTAAGGGAAAGTGTACCTCTGTAACAGACGTACATCATTATTGGAATGAAAGGTAACTTTTAGCACAATGTGCTTTTCCTTTCCTCTGGAAGATTTGCCTCCCACTTTTCACTGAAATCATTATAACACTTTTTGTTTGTTCAAATCCAAGTAAATTTTACAACTCATGATTCATGATGCGTTACTCTTTTTCCCTCATCTTTCAAATCGTTTCAAGAATAAGCATTTCAAAATTGGGCATAACTTTTCTCTGGGCTGTTAGATTGCACAGAAAGTCTTTCCAATATTGCTTTTATACTTTCCATCCTTGTTACGGACAAAAATAAATAAATTGTTGAATTGGTTTAGTATTACATAAGACATCACTTTGCGAATGCAGGACATTCATGTGCACCTTGCAGGTCTGTGAGAATAAGCATGCCTTTAATTTCAATTAAAAAGTGGCTCCATTAGATCTACAGTAACCTAAAACACAAAATACATACAAAACTGGAATGTCTATCCTTGTTTGAAGAATGTGAATTTACAGATACATAATTAGGGGATAAAGGGTACACAAAAACAAACTCTCACATAACACTTAAGAAAAGTCAAAGAAAATGCTTTACTTGTTAGTACGATTTATTTATCTCTTTTGCTTTAAATGTATGTCTTGTTCCAACTTCATCACAAATAAGTAATGCATTAAACCCTTCATATGTAAGAGTGCTTCTTTAAATGTATATGAATGTGAAGCAGCAACTTATGCTAATTTGCTTTAAAATCCATGAAGAATGATCAAAATAGCAAATGTCATTCATATCGTCGGATAAAAATGGACCATTTTTAATTCTTAGGCCAAAATATGCAAATTTGTGTTCCTTCTTTATGTAACCCCTTTGTTTTGTTTTTTCAATTCCTTGTCACACATTTGTGAAAAATAAAAAGGAATTTTAACCAAACATTTTTAAATGTTAATCATACCCTTAACCAAAATCCAGCAGGAATAGATTGTGTAATTATTTGCAAGAACTGAAATTTTGGAAGGAAACAGAAAGAATTGCATAAAGCTTTCACCTACCCCTTCATAGACTTTTGATTTGGACTACAGGTATATTCCACTTTACAGCTCAGCAAGCTTTGTATGTTTGCTTTAAAGGACCAGACATCAGCTAATTATGCAATTCTTGCACCAAACTGTAAGGTAAATGTTCTTCATGTCACTAGTCTTTAATGACAGCCTTTCAAAGTATGTGTCTACTATAAATAAAAGACTATTCGATATCAACAAATCTATCAATGCCTCACCCCAGTGTCAAAAAAAACACAAAAAGTCTCTTCAATATATTCTAAAGTTCTACTTCATTTTCCTGCTCTTCCCCATTATTTTCTCTTTGTACAGCGCATAGAAATGCTTAACATGATTTTGCACTAAACACAATAATTATTGCTTTATAATAATAACATTATTGTTAAAGATGGTAATTATTGACCATTAATCAGTTACATGGCACTTTACTTTTTCTTAGTTGAGTTTTCTAAAGGACCGATACTGATAGTTTGCACAAGACATTAAACCGTCTGCATCTTGTTTACCCTTTCTATTGATGCAAATATATATTGTGGTACCCTTATTCATGTCTTACACTGCTCCAATATCAAAATGTACTGATCTAATTCATTACTGCAGGTAAAACAAAGAAAGATATAATATGAAAATCATCTCATGAAACAATATTTCACATAAAGTAACATTTGTTCCGTTTGAACATTTCACCAAAAGGTGAATGGCAATCAAGTGGCCTTGTTTTGTTAATAAGGAACATGCCTTCAAGTATATAGCAAAAATGCATTGCCTGATAGGATATCAGTTGAAAAGGCAGAGGGACACCTTTTCTGATAAACAAATGCTGAACTAGCTTTGTTGCCCTTATTTGGTAAGCCAGAGGCGTCACAAATAGACCGCGGAAAAGCTATGAACTGAGTAAAGTCAGAAACAGCAGCATTGTTACTTTTAGTCCAGGCTACTTGTTTTCGCATACAGGAAATTTGCAACTCTTGGTCCTTCAGCTCTTGCTGGGAGTTTTCTTTTTGACAGAAAAAGTGTGAGGGTTTCTTTTATGCCTTGGGACCTTGACCTGAGAGTTAGAGAGTATGAAGCACTAAACATACGACTCGAAGCTTTCATCACCTTTCTCGTAAAAGAACATCATGTCTGATGCAACATGGTCACTTGCAAAACAATTAGTAAATATATGTCTGAGAACTGGTGATGCTTCACAAGTAAAAAGAAAGGATTCATTAATGTTATTGACATATTCAGATATGTTTGCTTCGAAATGTTTGACATGTGAAAGTTCTTCTCCAACATGTTTTTTTAACTTCATTTGTTTCTGGGCATTGCAGAGAATTCTAGACCTAACCGGAAGATACTGTGTTAGTCGAGCGAGACCTCCAATATTGGTGGTTGTCATCGCTGACTTAATATTTCTATTGATTTCCATCTCGTGTGCCTCGTCTAAAGCAACAGTTGACATGGAATGCCCTTTTAAACTCACTGCGAAGGCTCTTTGTTGCAGCTTGGACAAACCTTCTTCTGGAAACAATTTCAAACTTGCAATGTGTCTGGGAATTAGCTTAAGGAACACAAGCCTTTCGAAAGCATGAAACAGGGCAGCAACCTTTCTGACAGCAATGTACATGAGAGAAAAATTTCTACTCCTTATAGAGTAAAACAAGAAACAATGAAAGGTGTCACGTTTGATAAACTCAAACCAAAAACGGAAAGTTGCATCTATCTGCTTTTGACAAAACAACAAGAAAGAGGTATACCAAGAATAAACCTGTTTACAAATATTCAAAGATGACCTCAAAAAATTGAACACATTCCCTTTCTCTACTTTGATAAGCTCTGAAATCTGAGTTTCCAAACTAACATGTGATTGAATTGAAAGAAAGTAAGAAATAAATGTTCTTTAAAATGCTTCACATGGTTGAAGGAAGAAGTAGTGTTTTTTTAAACCAGCTGCATTGGCAACTGCTTTCAAAGTTGCTCCTTTATGCGAAATGCTGAGTAAGTCCTTTAACCCAGCATCAAGAAAAACTTTCATCAGTGAGGCCTGGGAATTCTTTAGCAAGTGCCACTCACCTAGATACGGCAACATCCACTTTAACTTATCTCCATATATCGTTTTCAACTGCATGAACAAGTCGTATGTTTTGCCGTCACCTGCTACAATAAGATGTGTAATCTTTGTACCCACCTGATGTTTGTTGTGCAAAAGATTGAGAACATCCAAAAGAGTACTTTGGCTGTCTGCTGGTTCTGCTAAAATTGATGTGAAGTGAACTTTTGATTGTTCTACTACCTTCGACTTATCAACAAATGCATGTCTGATATCAGGGAGCAAAACTGCTGGACAAAGCTTCTTAGAAACCAACTTAACATACATATACAGAAATACTTCCTTTTCAACACAATAAAAAAGTGCATTTTCTTTTTCAGAGACCTGAAACTGCTCCAGCTTCAGCTGCTAATAGGGATTATCTGAGTGTACACAATGCCGAATATCATCGGAAACGCAACTTGGACCTGAATGAAAATCACTGATAGCATCACTTGAAAGGAAAGAAGATTGTTTTGATAATGAACAAAACTTCCTGAAGAATGTGCAGGTACAAGAGATGCATCTAAAGTTGAAGTTGGCAAAGGTTCCACGGCTTGTACTGATGTACCATGGAAGCTCCTTCTATCACTGCTAACAGTAACAGCTGCGTAACTGTGACAACGATCAATATTGTCAACTGAGGCAGCACAGAAACTATTTGACAAACTTTTTGCTTTTGCAGCCATTTCCTTTTGTGCGACTGCACTCTGGAACTTCAAGTAAGTACCCTTAAAATCGCAAACTCCACAATGTGATGAATAATTAAAACAAGAAGATGATGACCCAGTAAATATATCAATAATGTCAGCTATGAGCATATGTATACTACAATAACAGTGATCATGAGTAGCATACAGAATAGAGCAAACTAGAAAAAAATCGCTCCAAAAATTTGTTATGATTAAGTGTATCAGACAGGTGTGTTCGTAGCATACAGAATAGAGCAAACTAGAAAAAATCGCTCCAAAAATTTGTTATGATTAAGTGTATCAGACAGGTGTGTTCTGTCGAGAAAATGGTGTTGCTAATTAATGTTTACAAAATGAGCTGAACCCAGCTCTTGATGGTCCCTTAGTTATCGCTACAACAAAATTCTACAAGATTGGACTCATTTTCTTCACTTTCTCCATAAAATCTAAAGGATCAAGAGAGAAACCATCTTTTCTTTGCAGGAATAGTAAAAGAAGGACCTCGTCATTGATTGTCTGTGCTGTAGGGGTAAGAGTGTAATTAGGAGAATTGAGAGAAGGACACGTATTGGAAGTTGCAAGTTCCTCTGAATTCTTTGAGGACTTTTCACTATTGACCTGATGGTTCTGAAATGAGGCTGCGTAAATTATTAACTATACTAGTGCCACGGTGCCTAAGCATCGTGTCAAATGGAGGCTGGCCCTTTACATTTGAAATAACAAGACAGTCACCAAAACCTGACTTCAAGGCAAGAAAAACTTGCTTCATAGATTTTATACCAGAACTATTTTCACCAAATAAATGAACCTTTTGCTGAAAATAACTGGTGTAATATGCATACAAAACAGAGTAATATTGCTTTATTAGCCAGAAATTCATTGTCAACCATTAGAACAGTCTGTGAAAAAGCAAGGTGATCAAAACTTTCAGCAACCTGAATACTCACATCTGAAAATGGAGCAAGAACTGTCAAGAGAAAGCGTTTGTCTTTCCTTAATAGATTACCTTTCTCAAATCTAATAAAACCTTGATAGCATGAACTACAAACACTGTATTTTTCTTTTACTGCATAACTTTCTTGAATAACCTCTTGCACATACTTTGTAAAACTATCTAGCTTGGATGGCGAAACTACATAGAATGTACCACGAGTTGAAAAACAAATATCACATGACTGCTCCTTGCTTTTTTTCTCCAAACTTTACAATAGTGGAAATGGCATAAGGTCAGAGTAATATTACCAGGTGTATTACCAGTGTCTTCCAAATAAAAAAAAAGAAGAACAAAACATGTGTAGGAAAGCTAATTCTAGACAAGCAATACACATCCTCCTTGTTGGGACAACCTAGAGTGGGAGAATAACTTCCCGAAGCTGATGACTCTTTTACAGGTTTAGATAACTTTCTTTGGCAACTTTGACAGACACAATCATGATCACCCACGTTTTTTGCTCTAAGATTAATTGAAAATTGTATGCGAGGGCGTCCAACGCCCACCTGCCCGAGATGCCAATACCGATACTGGTGTAGACCACACACTTTACATGGGCCACTCCTTCTTTCAGGATAAAGTGTTTGGCATGCACTCGCACGTGACATTACAAGATTTATACATACAGTATAATACTTTTAAATAAAGAATAGGAATTGAATAGAACTAAAATATAAATTGAATAGAACTGAGGACCCTATAAGAATGATGTTCAAAGGTTGCTCCCTTTGTTTATACTTTAATAAGGTTCTTTTACAAGAAATATTCAAATCCACGATGTACAACACATCTTTGCAGGTTGAAGCTAAATGCTAGTCAAATGTAGAAGGATGTGTGCACAAATTAGAACTGAATAAAAATGTATAATGCACTAAAGGTTGTCAACAGCTAAGGTATGATGGCATCAACACACCAATTGCTGTACCTATTGGGTTGAGAGTAAAAATTACTCTGGATGAAATGGGAGTTTCTTCTAAGGAGATGATCACGTCTATTGCTCAATGCCGTAAAGCGGGCACAGATAAACAGCACCTACAGAAGGATTTCTGAGAAAAAGGAATATTGTTTGTTTAAATGTTCATTGCATTATTTTAACACTAGCATTAATTTGCTTTAACACCATCAACAAAGTAGCATAATCATAATGTTTTGAAAATTATTCATGTTTTCAGTAATCATTGAATCTTAACATATATGGGTTAGCAAAACTTAACTGCTTCTTGATGCTGTAAATAAAAAAGAAACAAGATGGATGCAGACACCATTCGATGCTGTATCACTGTCAGTCACATCATCCTTTTTCAGTTGGTGGTACTGTAGCTTCCATGCAACCTAAATGACTGATGTGTAAATACGGATTTAAGAAAGCTGTCCAGAATACTGCACTTATTTAGGCACATTTTCCTTTTTCGAAATATAGTATTGATTTGATTTCTCTGTTGCTCTGCCATAATCCTTGAGTGAAAGTAAAAGGTAGTGATAAGTTAATATCAAGACAATATGATGTTGCAGTACTTGTGCACTGTTCCTCTCAAACAATTGAGGAATATTTGAAAACAAGTTTAACATCAAATGATACTGTAGATGACGATAAAGAATGAAAATATAACATGTTAGGTAAAAAAAGTAATGATGGTTTTGCTATACAAATCATTTAGCTTTTGCTATGCAAACAATTTTGACCAAATGTGTTTTTTAATAGAAGTTTTGAGCTCCATCAGTGTTTTGAGCAGAAGCAAAATTCAAACCTTTTTGCAAGTAGCACAAAGAGTTATTTCAAGTAAACAAAACAACATTTTAACAATCTAAACATTGACCCTTCTTACATTCTGGGCTGCATAAAATCAGTGATTTGCAAGATCTTAAATCTTTTTTTTTTTTTTGCATTTCAATGCATTGCTATAATAACAACCTAGTGTTACGGAAAAAATACACCTTATCATGTTAGGAAGAAATAGTGTCTAAAAAGTGAGAATTTGGACTCATGACTTGTTCTTCTCCTTAAAAATTTGTTCCAGCAAATCATAACCACAAACTTACTGTAGCAAATAGTGAGACCACTTTATCTTAATTAAAATAACCATACAATAAGGACTTCATCCATTCTACTATGATACTCAGCACCAACTTCCACAACAACTAAGGTTTTCAGAATAAAGAAAATAAAGAGGAAAAATCTGACCCGACCTGGTTATTTATCAGGTCGGGTCTGACTGTTAACATTTTAAGGAGCAGAACAAGTAATGTGGCATTTTTCCTGAGCTTTTTCACCGACTAAAAGTACTTGAAGATGAATTAAATTTGACGACACTTATAATTCACTTTACAAAAGCATATTGAGCCTAATAAAAAGTTGCTTACTATGAGGAAAAGTGACCTATACATATCAGAAAAACGATTGATGAATCTTACCTTTTCAAAGATCTTCACAAAATGAGCCACGTAAAATCTTTATTTGGGAAGTTTACCGAGACTAAAAATGCTCGGATTCCAATTTAATCCGAAATATATTGTTTTGTACGTCATCTAATCATCTTCTATAGTGACGAACAATGAAACTGCATAAGTTAGAGCAATTTGAATTATCCGGATTAATTCGCAAGTGATCGTTTTACAAACCCTCAAACGCTCAATTTGAACTTCCGGGTCAAGCCCTCAGAAATTGATAATATCCAAGTAACGGTCATATAGCAAGGTCACGTTCCTAACTGGTAAGTACTTTTTTAGTTTTGAGAGGATTTTTATTTCATGATTAGGTTGTAGGGTATTCCAAAGCCCCCACCCCCTCCCACCCCTAAAATATTTTATTCTGGAAATGTATCTTCAATTTATTATACCTCTTTGAGCCAAAACCACCTATCCCTCTCATTAATGATTCAGTCCAGCACTGATGAGATGCTAGCCTGATGAGGCTGATACCTAATACAGCACCATCCAGCTGAGAAAAATATATCATTTTCAAATACTCAAAAGTTTTCTCCCTTTCATCTTTTTAGGTAAGTTGGACTCTTTGTTATTTAATATTGATTGATACTCCTAAGTGTCTAGATCACCCTGGTATAAGTTTCATTAAAATAGGTTAAGTCTTATCTTCAAGGTTTCAAGCTAAACTATCATGACTTTGTTCAAGAAACCAAGGGACTTCAGGAGGTACCATATAGTATACCCTGTATGTTTACCACAGGTCAGTAAAGGGTGCACATTTCACTTTGGTTTTACAGAGAGAAGTTGGGTTGCCAGGGTAACAGAGTGGACTAGTCCATTTATTAAGGGGATTGTATATAATTATTATAGATAAGTTAGAATAAGTTTGGAGGAGGATACAGAGGAACCTTTGTCGTCTGTCTGAGAGGATTAAAGCTGTATAGTATTATTAGTATGTTGATACAAGTGTAATATGGTATGAGGGTTTTATTTCGATATTCTGTAACTGAGGACAGATAAAATGCGATATATACGAAGTGAGGTGTAAAGAATCTGGAGTGTTAGGGGAAGGTTATTGATCTTATATTTCAGGAAAGTTTAGATATGTGGAATAGACAAGTTTTCCATGTATTGTGGTGTATAATAGAGATTGCAGCAGTAAGGTTTAGTGGCATTAACAATTATGGGCAGAAGTACTGCTGGTATTGTGTACGATGTATGTTATAAAGTCAGATGAAATAGTTGAATGAATGTCATTTGCCTGTTGTATATGTTTGTATGTTGTTTGTTTGATTGTTGTCTGTACATATAAATGTTGGTATGTTTGTTTTATATGTAAGCGGCTCGTGATATGTTGTGGTTGTATGTTCCATCGTTATTCTATGTAAATTGATACCAAGAAGAGTTTACTATGTAGACTGTGTATTTGTATGCTTATGTATCATGTAGTTTTAGACACATTACAGCACCATCCAGCTGAAAAAAAATATATTATTTTTGAATACTCGAAAGTGTTCTCCCTTTCATCTTTTTAGAAATGCATGCATAAGCATGAGGGAGGCAACAATTATGTTATTTGTTGTTGTCTGAGTGGTTTTCAACGTTGCGAGTGTATTATGCGTTGTCTCACTCAGTATGCAAGTATTGCCTTGCAATTAGTGCCTACTGAGTGAGGTGTTTATCTCACTAGTGAAAATACAGCAGCGGTCAATCGAGCATCAATCTAATGAGTAAACCCCTCGTGGCTGCGTGGTATGTTGTCTTCTAAATTATTGTATATGCTTAGAAAGAGTCATGGCACTCCTAGACCTAACGGGCTTATGGAAACATTCTATGTTCTGAAATATAAAAAAAAAATTGTGCTTTAGATTGAAAAAAGGGGAATGCTTTTGGGAAAGATCAATGCCCCTCCATTTTGAAATACTCTAATTTAGAGAATTGCACAAGGTCTTGGAGCTATGCTTCCCCTCACACACATACAAATCTCAACAATTTGATCTGTCATAACTTGTAAACCGAATCCTGTATTATAGTTATATTGAATCTATTATATCCAGAACGCAAAAGTTATTTTCTTCAGAAAAATACATTTTGGAGCTTGTCTATAGACCAATCATCATTTGGCACCTTTTGAATAAGAACAACAATTTGTTCTTCGTCAAAAAACCATACCAAGATGTATTCATTTTCTTTTTATTTTGAAATTAATACAAAGCCTTTCCCACCAAAATATATTGAATATATCCGTATTTATATATACGAATTTTTGTAAATCAAACCTCCCCTTGTGGGGTTCGGAGGCTTACTTGTAACATTTAGTCCATAAGAACGTCTATAAAGTTCAAAAGTTACATTATCTGTTTCGTATAAATTGTTTTGGACACGCCCACAAAAAGAAGCAGATACAAAGCAAAAGCCTCCACTTTTAAAAGTCTATGATACAAAAATCAGAAGTTTGGACGTCGTCCTACACAAATATGCATATACAAATGTGACTAAATAATGAATTTTCTATAACCTGATAATCGACAAAGTATAAAATTAAATTTCTACCTACCTGAATTTACGGACTTAAGATACACTGTCCTTCAGACCTTCATGTCAAAATGCGCCCTTACACCAGTGATGTTCGGAAAATCCACATAGCGAAAATCGAACATCTCAGAATGCGCGGAATGTCATGACGTCACCGGTGTCATGACGTCACCGGGATGAACGCATCACTGCCCTTACACCTATAGACCTTTTCATATTTGATCGGTAATTTCCGGGAATCTAATTTAAATGTCACATGGCCGAAATTCACGTGGTTATGGTGAACCAATCAAAAGAAGAGAAAAGCAAAACAACAGACAACAGATACCACATGAATGATATTTGTAAACACAACGTAAACCACCGCGCTAAAATTAAAAGAAGAAAACAGTTGTGAAAGTTAGCCTATACAGTAACACTCAGGCACGAAGGTGGGTGAATTTATATAACTAAAGGAAGCGTTTGGAACAGCAAGATTGCCACCAATAAACAAATTTAACATAACTTCAATCATTAATTTCTTTTTAGCGTCGAATATGAAAGCCATTCGGGAAAACAGCTTTGAATTATTTACATCGGGACATGTTCAGGTTGGTAGCCTAACTCAACTGCAGACCAATCAAAGTTAGGACTTTAAGTTTAATCTGAACGTTGATGCTAGGCTTACTTAATAACAGTGAGAAACAACGCTAATGTAACGTTAAGTACGTTACTGCAATACCTGGTACTGCTGGCATAAAAGTGGTTTGAAAAATAGTGAGCTGGGATTCATGTTTGACATATTCAGGTCAGTCGCGGAATGTTCTAGTAACGTTAGACCAGAACTGTGATGTAACTTTACAGAAAATAGCGACACCACATAGCCTAGGTCTAGCCTATCCCAGATAAGGATTGAAGACTAAAGTTGATTTAATTTTAAGTTAGGAGATTGTTAACAATGTTTAATTAACAGTTAGGCTAGACTGATTGTACATGTAGCTTAAGTCATAAATCTATTTTCATTTAGGAAAAAAAACACAAGTTTGTACCCACTGTCACTGATCTGTTTTTTCTTGTTGGCTGATATTCATTGATTGCTGTCGTTTCTATAGGCCTAACGATATGGCCTGACACAAAGATGTCCCACTTTGCTCAATAACAAAGACCTACTTCATACGTGTAACATTGAGCCTAATGACTTGTCACAATAAGACCTAACGTTATTAGGCCTTAGCCTTAACTACTAACTAGTTTGAAAAGTAGCATTAGATTAATATAATAATACAGTAAGCTTAAGCTAGACCTAAGCCCACACCGTAGTACCGTCGGAAGGATGCCAGCTGTGAAAATGGCTATCGTTAGTGATGGCTGTCCATCCGCCGGATAACCTAATTTTAAGCACCCTAACTAATCCAGGGTGCATTCCATGTAAAGCTTACGCCGAACGTAGGCCTACAACTTACAAGGCCTTTGATAAGTTTCATACACCATGATTTTAAAGCGACCAAGTGGTGAGTTGGTCTTTGGTAAATCATATACTCTTGCTTAGTATTTTGCTATACATACTTTCCGCGGTGACAACACTTGCTTTTTATTTCAAATAACATGATTAACACTGAACAAATAATGAATATGCAGTTTTGACAATATTCCAATTATTATTTATATAAATACACTGAAACAGGAATACACAAAATATACAGTAATCTAGTAAAGATACAAATATTTCAGCTTTATTTTGAATTATTGCTGTCATTGCTTTGCTAGTCTAAAGCAATCTAAAAGGAGTTAAAGTATCTTTAAGTTTAAGTGTGAGTGTTTTAAAGTTATAGTACATTCTGAAAGATTTATTGGTACATCAGGTAAATAACTTGTTGTTTGTAGTGTAATAGGAAAGAAAATAGGATAACTGGATTTCAAGCTTTAATTTTTTTTCTTCACACGAGTGCGCCAAGGAATTTAGAAAGCCTGTGCTATGCCACTATACCGAAAAGAAGTCAAGTCCATGTAAAAGATTGATAAAGTTTGGTGCACGAAATGCACCCTGATCCCTAATGACGCTACCCATCTTAGAAATGCAAAGTCAAACATAATTGTTATGAGTAAGGATTGTTAATTGAACTCCAATTTCATTTATTAGATACTTCATAAGTTAATTGTACAGCTAAGAATAACAATTCATTGAAGTTACTGTTGATTTAATACCAAAGAATTTAATGATGTGACATCAGTGGTACACCTGCTTGGGTATTTAGATATCTTTAACAAACTGTAGTTTAAATTTGGGTCAGTCGCGGAACTTTCCAGGTGACTACAACTTTGATAGATTTTTATGAAAATTCAAAAAAGCGAAACCAAATATCTTGTATATAACATCTTACATTGCTTCAAATGATTGAAGATAAGTTGGGACATTGATTAGGCCTAGGCCTAGTCAATATTTTGTTTTAGTTTTGAAAAGAAATGACAAGTTTGTGCCTTAGGACTAAAGTGGTCTACCATGCTACTACAGGTCTAGTCTGCGTATAGAACTACAGACCATAACAGACCTAACTTAATTATGGTACAACCGTGCAAGAACTTGAGTTTTGCACTCCAAAAAAAAAACTATGTACTGTACAAAAAATATGTACAACAATTGGTGCAATTTGAGTATTCCGCCATCAAAGCATTTTCAACATCAGGAAATATTTATCTTTGAAAACATGCTACGATTCGTGCTCAAGTAAACACCTCCCTTTAACCTACATATGCACAATACATACATTTTAAACTTGGGAATGATCTTTTCTACGAAATTTCCTGCACATTTACAACAATTTCGTGCAAAAAATTCTAAGCGAAACCAATTTAGAAATTTAGACCTCTAATAGGTTACTAATTTAAGGAAAAATCGAATTGAAAACATGTAGACTAACACTAGTGTCTTTAATTGATGAATCTCTGTAATCAGAGGCGGCGGCGGAAGATGTTTGAATCTCGGGGGCACAGAAACTGTCCAACTGTAATCTTTAAAAAGTATTTAGCACAGCAGTGTAACTTAAAAAGGTTAAACCTCCTCCCCAACCCTCCCCCTCATACTTTTTTCAGTTCGAAAATTACTGATGGCCTATTTTCAAGTTCTTTTTAATTCAGTGTCTTCATGATTTTTTGGTCCAAAATTTGGTAAAATGTAACAATTTTATACTAAAATTTACAAAATCTGGAAAATTGATAGATCATTTAAGTCAACCGTTTATCTTTTTCATATTTTTTTTTAGGTCAAGATTCACTTATTTGCAATATCTTTTAGGCAAAGATTCACATTGGTCAAAAGCATTTTGTGTCAAGATTCACCATGGAAAAAAAAAAAATTGGGTCAAGAATCACTTTGGTTAAGATTTACCAGAAAAAAGAAAATGATTT
Organism: Chiridota heheva; assembly: GCA_020152595.1. NCBI lineage: Eukaryota > Metazoa > Echinodermata > Holothuroidea > Apodida > Chiridotidae > Chiridota > Chiridota heheva. Next base: position 21,283 of record JAIGNY010004024.1, on the reverse strand, counting down.
CTGATTATTTTTTACTGTTTAATTAGTCAGTATAGTATCATAATGTACCATTTTGTTATTCCGTGTTATCTTTTTTTTTTGGTATGGATAAAAAGAAATCTGTTGGGAATAGTTTAAGTTAACCACTTATTATTTTTTAGTTCGACACTGATTCCACGTTAAAATGAAGTACCTCCCCATGAATCTGAAGTGATAAATTTAGGGCCCTGATCTCGAGTTGCAGCCTGAAGAATTTAACTGGCGTGCAAGGAGACGATGTACAATAGTGATATTGCGCATTATTAGAGACCGATACGATGCTGAGGCCTAGCCTTGTAAGATAAACAACTCACTTAGTAGGGCACTACTTGCAAGGCAATACTTGCATACTGAGTGAGACAATGCATAATACACTTGTAACATTGAAAACCACTTAAACAACAATGAATAACATAATCACGAAATGAAAACTCTTCTCAAAACTGACAAAAATACTTACAAGCTATTATTTTGATTTCATCAGCATCTTGAAACTTTATAAGTACCTTTCAAACTAAGCTACACATGAAATGATGAACACTTTGTAGGTAAAAAACATATAAATTACGGAAGAAATGACATTCAGATTACTTCATTAAACCACCACTTTAGGAAACACATACACAATTAATGCGCGTATCACCCGAGAGCGCTGGCAATGCCATTTTGAAAATGTTCTGCAGTAAATACGGGCAGTGTTTTGATTTAATGTTATATGAACAGTGACTTCATCGTCGTTATTGTTCGACAACTTTTCATGCTAATTAAGATACATCCAGCCAAGACGCTGTTTGAAACTAAGTCAGTAGCGAAGGCTCTGATACAAAATGCAACTTTCCGCAGTCTTCTTTATTAAACTAACGCACAAAACGTAAATGACTTCCCAATATAATATCATTTAATATAGCTATTTTTATGTATTAGTTTAACGTGATCTACGACATAAAAGACATTGTCAAATGTTGACTTGCGATTGTCAAGGAAAGGCCTAGTTTTTCTAGCGCGTAATCAAAATTAATCTACGCTTCTATGATAAGCCAATGCAGCAGTTTCAATGTTTTAAGGTATATAGCGTTTTTTGACTCTGTATAGCAGCCATATAGTGGCTATAGCGTATACTACAGTCAGATGTTATCTGACTAAGCCTAGCCATATTTGTGATGCCATGCTTCACATTGGTGCCTATCGATGTTGCATGGTTTTTTTGGAGTTGAATATTTTACCGAGTACTATTTAAATAAAAAACTAAATTATTTTAATGGAATTTTCAATGCAAATTGCCTAAGCTTAGCATTGTGGGCCCGAAATTCGTGCACCACAGGAAAATATATATATTTTTCTATATGAAAAAAATAATTGTTTTTGTTGGCAGCAATTTTTTTATTTTTTTATTTCTCCTCATTTTATCCATGATAAAGTCTCAGCAGCCCATGCAGTGTAACGTTAGGTCTACCACTACCAATAAGGCATAAAAAAGAAAGAAAACATTTGAAAATATTAATTTCCAAAGTGCATTACTGCCTAGGCCTATTCTATATCCAGTTTTATTCAAAATTGAAATATGGAATTAAATGTCATTCACAAACTTCAGGCTACTTAGGCCTACTATTATCTGGAGTCTGGAAGTAGTTTCGCCTGGTTATCATACACATCCCTCAGTATAAGTTAGCATTGGGATTACTGTATGAGGGTTGTGATAGATTAGGTACAATTCCTCTTCTGTTTTTTAAATTAAATGTTGTAGAAATTTTATGATTGAAAAATAACTTATTTTTTGGATATTCTTCTATCAAGGAGTATACATAATACCCTTTTCAAAAAACACTTTTCCTAATTCTTTACCTATTTAGCACCACAATGGGATAAAGTTTTCCGAGTTTCATATATTGGTCGCCATTTTCTTAGTCACTATACGTTTGTGACTAATTCTTCAATGTCCGCAAATAAGTTTTACGATGTTCCACTAAATTGCAGGTCAATTTTTGGATGACAACAATTTTTTTGGTCATATAATTTTCCAAAGTTGTTTCAATAAAAAGCGTGAGTGCGAAAACAAATGAATAGAACAGCAAGAAATGTTTAGAATATATAATTGTACTTTATTATAAGTACAGACGATTTTTACGGAAAAGTAGACTAAATACTTCGATAAAAGTATTAACTAAAAGCACCTTAAAAACAGTTTTTGAAGACATAGATGGGTTTTAAACATCGATCCTAGACATTTTGGGTGAAGAAAAAGGTAAAATGGTTTCGTTTTCTTAAAGATTTTAAAACTGAGATTTTCCTATACTTTTAACACCTCGCTTAAACCACAGGTGTTCCTAGCGTTATGGCAACCTATATACTTACTACATATAGACCCTATGTAGTAAGTATATAGGCCTAGGTGTGTCATAACGCTAGGAACACCTGTGACTTAAAACAGTACAGGAGAGGTAGCCTATAGGATTTTGTAGTACCTTTTGGGCAGCCAACCAGCACTAAACGGCATCTATACTACCACGGCAGTCAGTCGGTACTACAACTCAACAAGGAGTAGCCTACTAAGTTTAGCCTAAACTTAGGTTCTAGGCCTAACGTAGGCTTATCATAGGCCTAGTCCTAACGTTAGCACAACAGCGAATGGTAACATAGCATTCTCAAGATCGGACAATGAGAAAACAAAAAGTCAGTTTTAATTGCAGACAATGGAAGAAAAACATATTTTTTGCAATTTTTCAACAAATACTGGACAGAATTTATTATTCATCAGAAATGTTGTGTTTTACTTAGACGATAGTTTCCAATATATATGAGCACCATTAATTTTTGCTGCTTGGCTAAGACGACACAATTATTCATAAAAGATATCTCATTGACTGTAATGATAAAGTTTTCCCTCACAACTTGCCAAAACCGTATTGAGCCCGTAGCCTTCACGGTTAGGATACGTCGTCTCCGACCATAAGAATAGCCTAGGCCTACCCCAACTTAATTTTAAGTCGTAGGCCTAGTACTAGCCTAACCTTAATGTAACGTGTAGGAAAGTGTAGGAAAGTTAGCAACAGAGCAAATCAGAAATCAAACAACGTTAGGCCTAGGCCTATGCACTAAAATAAAATAACTGGTCCGAATGACAGAGGGTCCCAGGCCCACTAAACGAATGACAACTTAACCTAACCATACCATAGTGTGGCCGTAATTTCTCATACTTTAGCCCGTTTCTGTATGTTGGTGTTGTGTCATTGTTTTTTTGTATGTTTACTGATCCACGGGCGCACGATCCATCACACCACAGGTGTTCCTAGCCTTATAACAACCTCGGCCAAGATATTTACTACTAGGCTAGTACTAGGCCTACAGCCTAGTAGTGTTGTCATAACGCTAGGATCACATGTGCACCACACTGTACGTACCATCGTCGTGTGCACTAACTTACTCTAAGTGTAACGCGGTAGTCTATGGCTAATGCGTTTTTAATATCATCGCATTTTTTCTTTTTTGTGTCATTAAAAATATGAATTTACTGGAAAGCATGGTAGGGTCTATATGGAAACATACCTGGAATACAATGGATGGGGTTGAGACCAGCATGGGGTCTTTCGTTTTCAGGTAAATCAAAATGCAGGAGCAAATCCTAGCATTTCGAAAAGACCATAGCCCACGACGATTCCAGTTAATTCCAGCACACTTGAGCCACCGTTTACATACTAAAGGCTGTTTCCACGGCAAACGATCAAACCGAATATCTCTTTAAGTATGTCTTTTATTGCAACCTCGCACAATACAATTTTGAGGCATCGAAATGATTGTTACAATTATGCAAGACGGTAATATAATAGTCAGATAGGCTTGACATTACTCATTAGTTGTCCCGACGCGTCTGCTATTACTAGACTGCAGTGCTGGCCGGCCGGCCGGCCGGCCGGCCATAAACTTTACTTAGGGCCGGCAAGGCCATATGCGCTGAATTCGACCAGCTTAGTCGAGTTATGTTAGACGTGTCGTCTGCGCTGCTCGTCTCCACCAGCGCGTAAAATCCCCGGATTTTGATTGGCTGACCGAATATTCCTCCAGATGCTGATTGACAGATTTCAGTCGTGATGATTCGTGTATTCGGAAAAGTATCATTAAACGCACACGCGCGTTTGTTGCGGTTTGGTTGCTTGATCGGATTGGCCCGTTTTATTCCACCAGCTGGTGATTGGTCAATGTACATATGTTCGGCTATTTTCGGCTACGTTCGATATGAAAAGGTCTATACATACAGTGTGCGATTATCATATACTGTAGGCCTATCCTCGTACACATACATACGGAGTTTATTCGGGGGAAAAATAATTCATAATAAAACATCCCTTTACGCGTACGATAAGCAATCATTTACTGCTTTTCCGCCAGCGCCCAAAAACTGAAAAAGGTGGACACCAAACAGCAGTGAAGTATTTTAATTTGTACTGAGAAATCCCAGGCAAAATTATATTTGTATAACTCGCTGATGTAAACATGTTAAGTTAAAGGATCAACATTTTGCTGTGAAGATTTTTATGGAAGCTTTGTCAAAAGGTAACGTAACTTAAGTTTAAGAGTTCAAATCATATTCATAATTTGACTTGGGAATGGAGTTCGAAGTCAGCACGTAACGTAAGTTAGAAAGGCCTAGGCCTACGTACACTGTACAGCCAGACAGTACTGTACAGTCGAACTACAGTAGGCCTAAGCTAACTCAGTGTGTCAGTCAGTGTCCAATAGGAACGTTAATACTGCACCAGAGCTAGTAGAACGAGTCATCAAAAGTTTTAAAACGTAAGCCTAGGCTACTTAACTTGTGAATTTGGCGTCTTGTGAATGGTTATAAACGTGCATAACATATTGATGACGTGCTTTAACAGTTACACGTGCTTAATATATTGATGTCGTAATTAAATAAGTAAACGTGCTTAACACGAAGAAACGTTCGCACGTTGAAATGAAGAATATTGAGATGACTAATTTTAATCTACCTCATAAAAATGCTGAAAATTGACAAAATGTCAGAAAGCAGAGTTCCGATTCCAGCAAACTGAAAGTACTTTTTCATGTACGTAGGTGCATATATATTTGTATATATGTATATGACTACACCAATTCTCCATTAATTTCAGCATTTTCCAAAGAGAACACAATAACAACAATTCCATAATCAAGCCTTATGCGCCTCAAACCTGCAATTAACGGACTTTGTTTTGCGGACCGCAGAAGTTAGTGCACTTCCAGATCACAACATATCGAAAAACTTACCGAGTAGGTGGATATACGAATTCGATATACGAATTATTGACTGCTTAAACAGGTTGAACTGTTAAGGAAAACCTCATTAACTCGACACCCTACGTTGGGGGATTGGCTGTTTGTCGAGTATAATGTTGCCCATAAGGTCTAAAGAAATTGTTTGTTTGCCTTTTCTTGTGGAAAATTGTAAGGGAGGGGCCGCGGTCGAAAAATGTTCTATTTTATTTTTATTTAATTATTTCTTCCAATTTGGACCTTTGTCAACAAGCAAACGAAGAAGTTAACAGCAATCACTCAACACAAGAACACCGCTTTGTTTGGTCTATAAAGACCGTTATAACGCTGATGCGCCGCTTTGTTTGGTCTATAAAGACCATTATCACGCTGATGCGCCGCTTTGTTTGGTCTATAAAGACCGTTATCACGCTGATGCGCCGCTTTGTTTGGTCTATAAAGACCGTTATCACGCTGATGCGCCGCTTTGTTTGGTCTATAAAGACCGTTATCACGCTGATGCGCCGCTTTGTTTGGTCTATAAAGACCGTTGTCACGCTAATGCGCCGCTTTGTTTGGTCTAAAAAAACCGTTATCACGCTGATGCGCCGCTTTGTTTGGTCTATAAAGACCTTTATCACGCTGAAGCGCCGCTCTGTCATTCTGTTTGGTCTATAAAGACCGTTATCGCGCTGATGACCGAAAAGCTTTAAGCACATGGTGGACAGAGCGATCACTTGATCGAACACTGGCTCGTATTTGCCAAAATAGTTTCCTATACGTAGGGTATTAATATGTAATTTGGCAACGGAAAAGTGGTTGCCACGCTTTTTTTACGAAGCGTAGAGATTTTTGAAAATTAAAATGCACTTTTTTTTAAACACCGCTCTTTTTTTTGGTGGTGGAAAAAGTGACAAACATCTTTTTTAGGCCTAATGTTTGAAATGAAATGTTTGATTCATCAAATATAAGTTCATACTCTGTCAATGTCACAAAGTATACTATACTGTGAATGCAAGGCCCCTAACAAAGGTTTGAGATCAGAGAGCCAGGACCAGAAGCGTAAACAGTTTGGGACAACCTCTCAATCCCACCGACGTGGAAGTTGTTATTTGGCCAAATAACAACTCCATAATACCGAATGTACCAAATAACCGAAAGCATTGTTTTTTCGGTTAAGAGGAAAAATTGAGAATTTATTAACATAAAATTGTTGTAAATTTTGGCAACATTTCCCGAAATTTTTAGATTCCTGCTAATTGAAGAAAATGTCAGAATGTCACGAAAATAAAGAAAGTTTCCTAAATAACTGCATTAAGAAAACCACACATTTGACAAATATAGCTAAATGAGACGCACTGCAATTTCTTGTCCCTTTTAAGTATTAAAATGAGGTCACTTTAATGCAAAGCCCTATAGCTCAGATATAGTATAAGATTTCGGTGCGTCCGGGGCGGCGTGCACGTCCTGGCAAGGTCGTTATATTATATTTTGGTAAGTCCGGGCGGCGTTGCACGTCCTGGCAGGGTCGCCATGTTATGAATGGGTAGCCCTGCTAAATTGTTCAAGTCCTAACCCAGGGTTGCTGTAGTATATTTATTGAGATTTGCAGTTCGTTTTGTCCAAAGCATCGAATTGTCCACATTTTTTCCTAAGCTTAACAATAAATTTGAGTTTCAACATTTTCATTCTACTTTACGTTCTCCAACACGTATCTGATCGCTCAAGATATATTACTTGTTGATATATACTGTAGCAAAGAAAACATACTAACCTTTTGCTAAATTGGCTCAACACATCTGCGTGTGTTACACAGTAAACAACGTTTGTATTCTTAGTTCAGATTCATTTTACGGTATATTTTCGCCTAAGTTCTTTTCTAATGTTTTTAGAAAATGTTCCTTCAAAAGATTTACGAATTCGACTCTCTACTGCTTTATGACATGTTCGTTCAGAACCTCCCATCGTTCGGAACTTACTCCGTTCAGAAACTACACTAAGTTATCAGAAATCAGTAAATTTTTCGCTAAAGCCCATAATTCTGCTAAATACTTGTTCCCTTTTCCTTTCAAAAGTTATTCCCGTCATTAAATTATTTCAAAGTTCCTTTTAAAGAACTAATATCTGATTCCCAAAGAAATTAAGTCACCATTTTAGCTATCTTGCTGTTGCCCCCTTCCAGAAGCTAATGACCTGATGACTGAGGTCGGCGAGATACATCGATCGCATGGCAGGACTCTGCAGATTAACATAATGGTAAGTTCTTGATATTCCAATTTCCAAATGTGGTAAAATGCTCAATTTTCAACGATTTTAATAAAACAATTTTTGTTATTTTAATTGTTTATGACATACTTTCTTCCAGTTAACTTTGCTCCTTCTTCATTCAGAAACCATGATAAGGACTAGCGTTAAGGCTGTCATGACAGCATGATATAGGTAAATCAGATATTGATTATCATGAACAAAATTATTGCAAAACATCACCATATCGCTATAGCTATATTGTGATTATTTAAAAACATCTATGAATATCGGGCAGATTTGAGATATGTAGAGGAGCATGGAAAGTTCTGAATAAAACGGTCTCCACAATTTGTAAAATAAAATGCATATTTGATTTTTAAGTTATTACGGAAGAGTTTCGAGATTTGTTAAATTGTGCGGGATTAGTGACGTAGTAAGAGGAACACATCTCAAAATTTTTATGTAATTCTGTAAATTCTGTTCTTCGAATTCAGCTACTTATGAATTTCAGAATGTCTGTTCTAGATACATGATCATTTGGGGTATGACCAAGTTCTAAAAACATTTGCCTGAAATCCGCTGCTATATTTCGAACAACATTGATAGAATAACACTAGAAACATCAATGATGTAGTTGCTCAACATATTTTTGGAGGTGGTTACAAGCCTGTTTTTTGTTGGTGAGCTGTTGATTCAAGTAGGCTGGGGTGGGTAGGAAAGAAGTACATGTTTGATGTTTATTTTTTGCGGAAATTCAAGAGGGAGCTTCAGGCTAATATTGTTGTGATGCTAGAACATAAATGATACAGGAGCTCAAAATATGTTTTGGGGGTGGGTATAAGACTCTTTTTGTTAGAGGGGAGCCACATTGGGTAGGCTTAGGTTATTAGAAAAGAATACAAGTTTGATTAGCAGTGGCGCAACAGAAGGTTGGGAATGCCCGCAATGGTGAGTAAACCTTACAGGTCCTTTGAAAAATTGTTTTGGGTCTAGCCCTGAACAATGACACTGCAATATATTTGTTATGGGACCCAAAGCGCCATAGGTGTCGGAAGGAATTTGGAGAAGCGGAGAAACCAGTAAATCAAACTCATGCGCGTTTCTGACAGTAATTGAGGGTCACTTTTCATTTAAAAAGGGATATTCTTGTAGTTTGACAGTATTTGCTTGTCACTTTTGACTTTCCCACACTTTCGGTAGGCAAATTCCGCCTATGGGTTGAAAGACTAGGGAGCCAAGACCAATGTTGATATTTACCCATCGGGCGAACAAGTGAAAGCCTTTTTTTTAAATTGCTGCTTAGAAAATTATTAGGGGCATACCTCCTCCCACCACGGCCCTCGGTGTCGGTGCCCCTGGTAAAATGATATGGTATTTCAAATGAATACTAAATGTAAGTGACAACCTCTATGTATTATTTAGTATTTGTGAGTGAGTGGATATCTATTATTTTTCAAGCTTCAGGTTTGACCTAGAATAACTTCGAATAAGTTTTAAAAGGGCGCCTCTATATTCCAAACCGGTCCACCCACAATTTTCAAAAGGGCACCTCCTGCAAAAGGGCACCTCCTGCCTCCGTCCGCACAATTTCAAAAGGGTACCTTCTGCCCGCTTACTCTTGGGCCAGGGGCAATGCCACCCATCCTCCATTTGCCGCCGTGGTTCTGACATTGCTATAGAGGCCAAAATCCCAACGGGCCCAAGGGCTCTAGTTACCCCACTACGTATGGGAGCTTTAATACCGTTTGAATATGAGAAAACTATTTTTCAAGTAAGCCTAAAATAGCTAAGCATCAACATCGGTATGTTGCAAATTTTATAAACAATATTTTCTTTTAAGTGAAATAGAAATCATATTACAGACATACCAAGAGTAAAATACTTTTGTATAAAATCAAAATGGAGTTTACATCCTTGCAACAAGAAATGATCTTTAGGATTGATAATGTATTAGCCATTCCGAGCAAGTGAATAATTATTGCAATTAATGAATCACAATTAATCAATATAAGCATCTAGGCCTAAAAGCATCCCACTAATACAAAGTGGCAATCATCATAAGAAAATATAACTAAAACGATCTTTAAACTTTATTTTAAAGTTCTCTTTAAAATAAGATGGATTTACTTGACCCCTGAATCCTTTAAGATAATGGTAATTTTCCCGAAAATGGAAGAAAACTTTCTTATAATCGAAGGAATTTTTCCCGAAATGAAAGAAATGACCCCAAAATTGGCCAATTTTTTTTCTCGAAAGTGAGCAAAATTATCCGACAAAAAGCAAAATGTTCCGAAAATGAGCAAAATTTTATGTAAATGAGAAAAAAGTTTTCGATAATTAAAAAACATTTTTCTGGAAATTAAAGAAAATTGTCCGGAACTTAAGGCAATTACCCCAATATTGGCCAAAAAGTTCCCAAAAATAAGCAACATTTTCCGAAAATGAGCAAAATTTCCCAAATATTGAAGAAAACTACCCGAAAATGACGACAATTTCACAAAATATTCTGAAAATCGAAGAACATTTTCCAGATTTTTTTAACAAGAGCCCCCGGGCTTATAACAAGCCAAACATTTATCAAAAAGGTTTATTTTGTGTATTGGCACCTCCTCTCCCAAATAACAGATCCCTGCAGTAATATAGTCTGTAGCCTTGCAAACAAAAAAACCAAGTTATTGTGGATAAGATTACTGCAAGCCAGGTCATCAGGTCATGCTTGTCTCATGTTTTTTTTTTATATATATATTTTTTTTATCAGTGAGTTATTAAGACTTCGGTGATTTTACAACCAGAGATTCAATCACATTGGTTGAAATAACCTATTTACGCTATTTAGCCGTTCTTTAACTTTTAATACTTTTTTTTTAAACCCAATTTATAGACCAAATGATTTATCAACTACAAAATATACACCAATTGGAATACACATTGGGACAAATCCCAAACGGGATATCAAGCTTGATTAGAATATGTGCCAGACCGTATTTTGACGCTCCAGTCAATGAAAATATAGCTTTATTTCAATCAGAGATATTCGGTGGTATTTTCTGAGCCAATGTTATTATATATACTAAATTCCATCAGATTACACTGAGTGAACCCCTGAGTATTTGAATTTTTTTAGTGAATTTTGGAATGCAGAATTTGTTAAAACTACGCAAAAATATGAACTGTTATTGCATCAACATATATATTTATTTAAAGGAATATTCCCATACGTTTAGAGCCAATTTGGTACAAAAATTAGGTAGATATCACATTTCGTTCAGGAGATATGGATTTTTAAAGATTTCCCAGGTACATTTTAAAGTTTTTGTACAGTATGATGGATTCGTGTTTGAAAATGTCATAGAGACAATTCCATTACAAACGTGTATGTATTTCTTAAAACGTTAATTGGTTGTTTCTGTATGATTAGAAACAATTTTCCAAAAGTTATTGAAGTAGGGTATATTTGGCAATGTATATAAATACCTAACTTTCATCAATTTATTTTTCTAGCTCATGGTTTTACTAATAAAAGAAAGGATAATAGATTTTATTGAAATACATCAACTTTGTGGGAGAATGTGTTGCTGTGATGTCATACTAAACCTTTTCCTATTCGTTTCTTGGCATTTTTTGTGACCCTTAAAATTTGAATATCTCCTACTAGGACAGTAGGAATAACATATCAACATGATTTTTGTACTAAATTGTTTCTGATATTTTTTTCTGTATTTAAAAAGGTTACGAAAAAACATGGGAATTTCTTTAAGGCAAACATAGCAA
>JAIGNY010003975.1:212500-370831 GCA_020152595.1 Chiridota heheva | reverse complement strand
TATGCACTTTATTAGGATGGGGTATAATATGCACTTTATTAGGATGGGGGTATAATATGCACTTTATTAGGATGGGGCATAATATGCACTTTATGAATACGGGGTGTAATATGCACTTTATTAGAATGGGGTATAATATGCACTTTATTAGGATGGGGTATAATATGCACTTTATTAGGATGGGGTATAATATGCACTTTATTAGGATGGGGTATTATATGCACTTTATTAGGATGGGGTATAATATGCACTTTATTAGGATGGGGTATAATATGCACTTTATTAGGATGGGGTATAATATGCTTTATTAGGATGGGGGGCTTTATATGCACTTTATTAGATGGGGGGGTATAATATGCACTTTATTAGGATAAAGGGGCATAATATGCACTTTATTAGGATGGGGGCACTTTATTAATATAATATGCACTTTATTAGGATAATATGGGATAAGGGTATAATATGCACTTTATTAGGATGGGGTATAATATGCACTTTATTAGGATGGGGTATAATATGCACTTTATTAGGGGGTATGGGGGTATAATATGCATTAGGATGGGGTTTAATATGCACTTTATTAGGATGGATGGGGTATAATATGCACTTTATTATGGATTTATTAGGGGGGGTATAATATGCACTTTATTAGGATGGGGGTATAATATGCACTTTATTAGGATGGGGTATAATATGCACTTTATTAGATGGGGTATAATATGCACTTTATTAGGATGGGGTATAATATGCACTTTATTATTAGGATTTATTAGGATGGGGTATAATATGCACTTTATTAGGATGGGGTATAATATGCACTTTATTAGCATGGGGTGATATAATATGCACTTTATTAGATGGTATAATATGCACTTTATTAGGATGGGGTATAATATGCACTTTATTAGGATGGGGTATAATATGCACTTTATTAGGATGGGGGTATAATATGCACTTTATTAGGATGGGGTATAATATGCACTTTATTAGGATGGGGTATAATATGCACTTTATTAGGATGGGGTATAATATGCACTTTATTAGGATAAGGGTATAATATGCACTTTATTAGGATGGGGGTATTATATGCACTTTATTAGTGAGGGGTATAATATGCACTTTATTAGGATGGGGGTATAATATGCACTTTATTAGGATGGGGTATAATATGCACTTTATTAGGATGGGGTATAATATGCACTTTATTAGGATGGAAGTATAATATGCACTTTATTAGGATGGGGTATAATATGCACTTTATTAGGATATTAGGATTTATTAGGGGTATAATATGCACTTTATTAGGATAGGGATAAAGGGTATAATATGCACTTTATTAGGATGGGGTATGCACTTTATTAGGATGGGGGTATAATATGCACTTTATTAGGATGCACTTTATTAGGATGGGGTATAATATGCACTTTATTAGGATGGGGTATAATATGCACTTTATTAGGGTATATATAATGCACTTTATTATTAGGATGCACTTTATTAGGATGGGGGTATAATATGCACTTTATTAGGATGGGGTATAATATGCACTTTATTATTAGGATGGGGTATAATATGGGGGGTATAATATGCACTTTATTAGGAATATAATATGCACTTTATTAGGATGGGGTATAATATGCACTTTATCAGCACTTTATTAGGATGGGGTATAATATGCACTTTATTAGGATGGGGGTATAATATGCACTTTATTAGGATGGCACTTTATGGTATAATATGCACTTTATTAGGGGGGTATTATATGCACTTTATTAGGATGGGGTATAATATGCACTTTATTAGGATGGGGGCATAATATGCACTTTATTAGGATGGGGTATAATATGCACACTTTATTAGGATGGGGTATTATAATATGCACTTTATTAGGATGGGGTATAATATGCACTTTTATTAGGATGATAATATGCACTTTATTAGGATGAGTATAATATGCACTTTATTAGGATGGGGTATAATATGCACTTTATTAGCACTTTATTAGGATGGGGTATAATATGCACTTTATTAGGATGGGGTATAATATGCACTTTATTAGGATGGGGTATAATATGCACTTTATTAGGATGGGGTATAATATGCACTTCATTAGGATAAGGGTATAATATGCACTTTATTAGGATGGGGGTATTATATGCACTTTATTAGGATGGGGTATAATATGCACTTTATTAGGATGGGGGTATAATATGCACTTTATTAGGATGGGGTATAATATGCACTTTATTAGGATGGGGTATAATATGCACTTTATTAGGATGGGGTATAATATGCACTAATATGCACTTATGCATTAGGATAAGGGTATAATATATGCACTTTATTAGGATGGGGGTATAATATGCACTTTATTAGGATGGGGGTATAATATGCACTTTAGGATTATAATATGCACTTTATTAGGATGGGGTATAATATGCACTTTATTAGGATGGGGGTATAATATGCACTTTATTAGGATGGAATATAATATGGGATGGGGGTATAATATGCACTTTATTAGGATGGGGTATAATATGCACTTTATTAGGATGGGGTATAATATATATGCACTTTATTAGGATGGGATGGTATAATATGCACTTTATTAGGATGGGGTATTATATATGCACTTTATTAGGATGGGGGTATAATATGCACTTTATTAGGATGGGGTATAATATGCACTTTATTAGGATGGGGTATTATATGCACTTTATTAGGATGGGGTATTATATGCACTTTATTAGGATGGGCACTTTATTTGGATGGGGTATAATATGCACTTTATTAAAATATGGGTTTTATAATATGCACTTTATTAGGATGGGGTATAATATGCACTTTAGGATGGGGGTATATTAGATGGGGTATTATATGCACTTTATTTGGAGGATGGGGGTATAATATGCACTTTATTAGGATGGGGGTATAATATGCACTTTATTAAAATGGGGTATAATATGCACTTTATTAGGATATTAGATGGGGTATTATATGCACTTTATTAGGATGGGGTATAATATGCACTTTATTAGGATGGGGGTATTATATGCACTTTATTAGGATGGGGTATAATATGCACTTTATTAGGATGGGGGTATTATATGCACTTTATTAGGATGGGGTATAGCCTGCACTTTATTAGGATGGGGTTTGATATGCACTTTGTTAGGATGGGGGTATAATATGCACTTTGTTAGGATGGGGGTATAATATGCACTTTATTAGGATGGGGTATAATATGCACTTTATTAGGATGGGGTATAATATGCACTTTATTGGGATGGGGGTATAATATGCACTTTATTAGAATGGGGGTATAATATGCACTTGATTAGGATAGGGTATGATATGCACTTCACAACACGCTTTACAAATCTGCCCATGTACAAGACTTAGTTACACAATGAATGAAATATAAATCAATTGTTGTTTTAGAAATACGTAAAGAACTAGAATTTCAGCACTCTGATGCCTCCGCCACCCTTCGCAGGCTAAACATTCATTGCTCAAGGCAAGAATCACATTCTATCATTTTTAGCTCAACGACGACTACATCATGGAGGTTATAAAGTGGGAAATATCTATTAACCTACCAAGGTAGCACTGCTTATCTGTTAACCTACCAAGGTAGCACTGTTTCTCATTTTGAATGTTTCTCCTCCTAAGTTTCAACACTTTTGGTCTTTAAATTTTGGCTCATGCAAGATGTTTTAATGTATATCAATTCGTATAAGCTAAGAAAGGTGCACTTTTTTCATATTTTATGTCTTGTTTCACACTCAGTAAGTACATGCTTACCCTCAGGACTTTTCTTTTATGACTAAACTGCCCATCGTGTATGAATAGATATCAGGTAATAACTTCCAGGTAACCAGCAGACCACTATAATATATGATCCATTCCTTGTTAGAAAAAAATAGTTCATTAGGTCAGACTTGATTTTGTATTAAGATGATGGAAGGCTACTGAGTTCTGATTAAATTCATTATCTCAATATATTGTTTTGAGTAATATTAATTATTCAAATTGAAGCTTTGTATAAAAATTACAAGGAAAATAACTAAATATCCATATGGACCGGTAGCTTGAGCTTAATTTGACTAAGAGATTTACTGGAAGAAATTATGATACTGTATCAAAATGAAAATACTGTAATAAACAATTTCATCAAAATCGGTGACAAATTTATCAATTTACATTCTTTCTAATTATAAGCTCAACCCGATTATGTTGTTATGGTTATAAAGTTGAAAGAATTTGTAATTTTTCTGTTTCCCGTTTTTGAAATTATTCTAGTCACATGCAGTTTTTGGCCAGAAACCTGAAATTCTTTAGTTCTTGAAGAGCATGAAATTGTGACTTAAATCCGTTAATAGAAGGTGACTAGCATCTCCGATTGACCAAGCTTATGATTGAGATGGATATGTAGATGAACAGTGGCCTGCAGTTCTTAATCTTCTGCTGATGAGACTAGACCAGGCCAGAAGTTCTGCACTTCGCTGGATGATTTCGTTGGAGACAGACCTGCTGCGTTTCACCAGTGAGCTCCGGATTCAAGCCCAATTTCATCATTCCTATTTGTAAGCTCTAGGCTAATTTAATTTATTCTTCCGATCCTGTTCACAATTCGTTTCTTCAGTATTCTTATTTCATTTTGCCATCCGGTTTGGACATCTACGATGTTTGCAAAGTTACTTATGGAAAGTTTTCATAGCTTTTTCCGCATTTCCAAAATGACGTCACCATTCCAGAACTTTATTGCAAACAGTGCATTGGTATTGATAGTGATTGTACTGGTTGCAGTTTTAATAGCGTTCAAGTTGCAACTGAATGATGAGTATGGCTAGGTTTAGAACAGCGTATTGTCGCAAGCGTCGCGAGAGTTTTCAGAAGAATTGGGATTATTGTGTACTATGTATTTTTACATGTTTTAGGTCCTTTTAGATTGAAATTGTGTATTGTATTTTTGTTGAAACTGAAAGATTAGGAAACGAGAGGTAAAGTCTCGTTCTGGAGGTGATGTGCTTGTAAACCTATCCTTTCATTAGCCATGTTTTCTATTGTATTCCTCACTTGTATTTTGATAAATCATGATTCTATTGTATTTCCTCACTTGTATTTCTTACCGTGTTGATATTTGCATAGTTTTGTTTAAAGACTATACCGATTGTTTAGTAGGTTTATACCCACTAGGGAGTTGAACGTATATAGATTTTTTATTTTTATTTTATAAAATGTGAGGTGAACAATAGCACATGAGGTATGACCAGGTCAAACACAAGTATAGGCAACAAGACACTGCAAGAGATTTCCTTATGGGCCAATTAATGGTTCACATTGACTTAGAGATGGAATGGAAATAATCTTCTGCTTATGGTGCTGAGAGAAGACGATGATGCATCTTGAATGACTGGGCCCTTTGTCTTGAATGACTGGGCCCCTTTGTCTTGAATGACTGGGCCCTTTGTCTTGAATCTCTCCAACAACACAGTTTGGGAGACTGTTCCAAGCTTGAACTGCAGTGTGGATGAAACTCCTTCCAGTGGAGTATGTTCTTGAGACAGGTTCAACAAGTGCATGAATTGGCATAAAAAGCTAGACTGGAGCGGGTTCTTCGTCTTATTTGAAATGGCCAAGGAAGTATCGCCTTCAGGGCTGAGGGGCACAAGCTTGTGTACATCTTGTAAAGAACAATTGTGGCTGCAACTTGGCATCTATGATGTGTGGGGATGTTCAGATTCAGTCTTGACTCTTGTTTGATCACTCCAATGATGGGCAGTGCTTTACTCTGGATCAAGTCGAGTAGTCTAAGAGACGATGAAGCGGCACTAATCTAGCATAGTGAGGCGTACTCCAAGACCTGGGTCTTATAAACTAGCTCTTCCTTTGACATCAAGTTTGTTAGCAACTTTTTTGAGAGCTCGGAGCTTCGGATTTTGTTTTCATGGTAAGTGTAATTCATCAAGATTGTCCGAAGATATTTCATTTAGGAATATCTGATCCTAGCTATGGTGGATTTAGGGATATATGTATGTATGTATGTATGTGTGTATGTATGTATGTATGTATGTATGTATGTATGTATGTATGTATGTATGTATGTATGTATGTATGTATGTATGTGTGTGTGTATGTATGTATGTATGCATGCATGCATGTATGTATGTATGTAATATATGCATTTGCATGCATGCATGTATGCATGCATGCCTATATATATATATATATATATATATATATATATATATATATATATATATATATATATATATATATATATATATATATATATATATATATATATATATATATATATATATATATATATATATATATATATATATATATATATATGTATATATATATGTATATATATATA
The DNA here is from genome assembly GCA_020152595.1 of Chiridota heheva. Lineage (NCBI taxonomy): Eukaryota > Metazoa > Echinodermata > Holothuroidea > Apodida > Chiridotidae > Chiridota > Chiridota heheva. The sequence continues at coordinate 364,446 of JAIGNY010003975.1, read as the reverse complement.
TATACATATATATATATATATATATATATATATATATATATATATATACATATATATATATATATATATTTATTGAGTCACAGGTCAAAACTAGTGATTCTTGTCATGGGGTTATTGGGCTGTGTTGCAACGATGGGTTGGTTTGGGTGGTTGTGGTTCGGTTTCATGTTTTCGGGTTCATCTAAATAAGTCCATGTCAAGGAGGAGAAGTCATGTAAAGTTAAAGGTCATGCTTATGTCAGATTATGTCGAGTTCTTTATTATTCTTATGTAGAAAAGGTGTTTTTGTAAAGTACTGATTGCATACTGTTTACGTGGATATACAGGAAGTTATAAATACAACAGACATAATGCACATTTCCAACTCCTTTTTTGTCATTATCCTTATTTATTTAAGGTATAGAACCAACATTTTGGATTTGTATTGGTGGCCCTACATTAAGTCTTCATGGTTAAATTCCAGGTGTTGAAAAAATATCTATTTAGGGTGTATTTTTTTTTGTATGATTTATGGTTGTTATAATAAGATATGGTCATTTTCATTTTAAACATTTTTCAAGATTTTTGTTCCGAAAATGTCCACTTTTGCCAAATTAATTGCCTACACCACCTATACAGCTGAGTTCACGCCAAGGAGGTACCACTTTGCCCACGCTTTAGTGTACAAGTTTCTCTGTTGTGTGTCCAGCATGGAATACTATCCATCTTAAACACACTCGCTCGTTATCTTTGCCTGAGTGCACTTGTCTTCATTGTTGCAATGTCAAATGTATTGTGAGTATGACACTTGCTTTTTGAGTTAAAATTTAGATAAAGTTTCTTCTGAAAAAGCGGGAATTCTGAGAATTTGAGGAAGAACGCCCCCGCCCCCTCCATCTCCTCTCACAAGCAGCATGTAATTATTCTTTAAATAAGGAAATTCAACAAAAAACAAAAACGCAAACTTAATAGTCAGATAGTAAGATATATCTTGTTAATTATTCTATAAATAAAACATTTTTTTTTTATATAGAAAAATTATAAGGCTGTGTGTGTGTGTTGGGGAGGGGAGGGATGAGGGGAGGGATGGGGGTGAAGTGTGCTTCCTTGGATTCTATCGGGATAGGTCCCCTGGAAAACTTAGGATTCAATACTTCTCTTAAGGAAATTTAACTGCTTTTAGCCAAGAAAAATAAGAACGTTTTTAGCTAAATAGTAACATTTTCTCTAAAAACTTCTTTTTCCTATTTTGCTTTGTTTGTAATGGCCAATGCACTGAAACTTATCTTATATATATATATATATATATATATATATATATATATATATATATATATATATATATATATATATATATATATATATATATATATATATATATATATATATATATATATATATATATATATATATATATATATATATATATATATATATATATATATATATATATATATATATATATATATATATATATATATATATATATATATATATATATATATATATATATATATATATATATATATATATATATATATATATATATATATATATATATATATATATATATATATATATATATATATATATATATATATATATATATATATATATATATATATATATATATATATATATATATATATATATATATATATATATATATATATATATATATATATATATATATATATATATATATATATATATATATATATATATATATATATATATATATATATATATATATATATATATATATATATATATATATATATATATATATATATATATATATATATATATATATATATATATATATATATATTCCCAGGATGAATTACCTTTTTTGGATGTTCTGGTCAAAATCCGTGAGGGTTCATTGGTTACCTCCTTATACACCAAGCCCAATGATAGTCATGCTTACCTACTTTATAATAGCAATCATCTCCAACACACTAAGGAATCTATCATTTATAGCCAGTTTCTTCGTCTTAAGAGAATTTGTTCTGACCCTCTTAATCTCAAGATCCAACTTAACGTTATGTCGGGGCACTTTCTTAAAAGGGGCTATCCCTTGAAACTGTTAAGGAAATTCATGGACAAGGTTATCCCTGTCAATCGCAGTGAGATTTTAGAGTATCGGATCAAGACTAAGACCGCACGCATCCCCCTCGTGGTTTCGCACAGTACACAGATACAGCCTCTCTTGAAGTGTATTAAATCGTCATGGGGGATATTGAAACACGCCCCAGAGTTTGGAGGAATTTTCTCTGCACCACCGGTTGTGGCACTAAAGCAGCCGCCGAGTCTTAGGAATTTGTTGGTACGCTCCAACATATCGGAACTTTTTCCTGTGATTCTTCTAACGTGGTTTACTGCGTGATGTGTTCGAAATGTCCGGAAATTTCTTATATTGGTGAGACTGGAACCTCTTTCCGATTGAGGTTCAATAACCACAAGCAGTCTATTCGCGATTTTGATGGTGACAGTGAGGGTTATCCCGTGGCAGGGCATTTTAATTTGCCTTGACATAAGTTGGAACATTTGAAGGTGGTTCTCATCAGGGGGAACTTTAGAAGCACGGAAGACAGAAAGTTGTTTGAATTGCAATTTATGATTAAAACTAAGAGCCACATCCATGGACTTAATAAAGATCTGTCTTATCTTTCTCCTTTTTCTGTTTTTAGGAAAATGTTTCCACTTCCACTTCGTCTCATTAGTTCTTTTTGTGCCTCAGCGCATTTTGGCGCTGGTTTTTTTTCGTTTTTTTCTGCGCGCTTTTCCCCTTTTGGGCCTACTATTTTACGCGTACGATTTTTGGCGCTCTTTGAAATTCGCTAACGTGCAAGCTATCATCGCTGTTATCTTCTAGCGTCTTTTAACTTCATACCACTGAAGAAGGAAACAGGAGTTTTCAGGAAATATTTGGTTTTAAAATAATCTGTTGGCTAGAGACATTGTCATTTTTCCTATTTTGTTTTATATATATATATATATATATATATATATATATATATATATATATATATATATATATATATATATATATATATATATATATATATATATATATATATATATATATATATATATATATATGTATATATATATATATATATATATATATATATATATATATATATATATATATATGATATACATATACACATACACACATATATATATATATATATATATATATATATATATATATATATATATATATATATATATATATATATATATATATATATATATATATATATATATATATATATATATATATATATATATATATATATATATATATATATATATATATATATATATATATATATATATATATATATATATATATATATATATATATATATATATATATATATATATATATATATATATATATATATATATATATATATATATATATATAAAAGATAAGTTGCGCATTGGCCATTACAAACAAAACAAATTAGGGAAAATGACAATGTCTTTAGCCAACAGATTATTTCAAAAAACCAAATATTTCAAGCTCCTGTTTCCTTCTTCAGTGGTATGAAGTTAACTGAAGTTAACTTCATACCACTCCACTGAAGAAGGAAACAGGAGTTTTCGAAATATTTGGTTTTAAAATAATCTGTTGGCTAGAGACATTGCCATTTTTCCTAATTTGTTTTATATATATATATATATAAATATATATATATATATATATATATATATATATATATATATATATATATATATATATATATATATATATACATATATGTATATACATATATATATATATATATATATATATATATATATATATATATATATATATATATATGTGTATATATAATAAATATAAAATATATACATATATATATATATGTATATATATATATATATATATATATGTATATATATATATATATATATATATATATATATATATATATATATATATATATATATATATATATATATATATATATATATAATTATATGTATATATATATATATATATATATATATATATATATATATATATATATATATATATATATATATATATATATATATATGTATATATATGTATATATATATATATATATATATATATATATATATATATATATATATACATATATATATATACATATCATATACATATACACATATACATATAAAGATACACATATACACATACACATATACATATACATATATACAAATTTGACTAAAATACAAAAACAAAAACTATTGAACAGGGAAATAGAGTTGGGTACAAATGAAAACCTGAATTGGACCGTAGCATACGAAGTTTTTTTTCGTGAACAGCGGAAAATATAGAGTGGGAAGAGCGGATGTGGGTTGTTATTTAATATTTTTGTTGTTTGTCGGTGCATCATGTTATTGTAGAGATCAGAGATGGAGTTCAGACATATGTCATCACCAACAACACAGCTTGCGGACCTTACGATCTTCTCCAGTTTACTAGTTGAATCTTTTGTAAAGCAGCCCGAATATACAGATAATATTGAAAGTCAACACGCTTTGTATTACTGACTGGTAAAAGACCTTTAAGAACAATATTGTCAACTTTGAAGTATAAAATACAATCTTTGATATTATGATCCGAGCATGTTTTATATACACTATACCCACCTTGGGATACCTAAAAAGGGTTCCACGGTATTTCATTTTAATCAATAATTATTAATTACTTGATATATGAATCGTAGGGGGCGGCCATCTTCTACACCCGCCCTCTTGTACACCCGCCCTTTTGCACACCCGCCCATTTGAACACCCGCCATCTTGCACACCCGCCCTCTTGTACACCAACTTCAAAAGACGTTCTAGAAACAGTTCAGTTCCCACATGACACGTGTAAACACATCTAGGCCTATACAGTTTTACCGTACCACAGTACATTTGTGCTGGAGCTGATTTGTAAAAGTTAAGAAAAGATTTTATTAGTGGCGAGAAAATTTAAGAAATTATGTCAGGCATGTGGCTGTACAAATCGTTCTATTGGAACTTTTTCTTCAGTGAGTTGTTATTATCCCCGTCGGTAACATTAGCTCTAAGCTGATGGAAACTACGCCTACGGTGAAAAAAAAGAAAGAAAAAAAAAACTAGTCTAGCGTACTGTAGGCCTACTAGTAGTACTACTACTGTACTACGAGAGAGTTTCAACAAAGTGATTCCGAAATAGAAGCAAGAAATCAATTATATTATCCTCATGGAAAGAAAATTATAAACTTCAAAATGAAACAAATGATTGCGATTCTAAAGCTCGTGAAAACCGTGAAATCATTCGCACTTAAATCATAATCGTCGTTGTTCAGTGTTGTCTTTTTGTAAAATATTTCATGGCAACAAAAATCCGGAACTGATTCTAAAACGTCACTTCCGTACCTGAAAACCGGTTTCAAAATATATTAAACAATATGGCGACCTCCATATGGCCTCACACGTTGAATTTAATCTGACACTGGTTCATTTTTGATGGAAATGGTATCTATTTTTGCGAATCTTCATACTTTTTTACCCAAATTATTCTGTGGATTTGTAGATTTTGAGCTTAAGCATGGAATGGATTTTGAGCTTCAGGAAGGCTAGCCCAAAATCCAGATTTTTGTTCGGATACGTTCGGATTATTGCAGCGTTTATCTAATCCTAAGCTGTGCTGTGTTCTCATGTTTGCCTTACAGAGATCGATCTCATGGATGCAACAACACTGTGTATTATTGCGTAGTTTAAAAAAATTGTTCATTCCAAATCTCACCAAAAAAGACTCCAAAGTGCGGTTTTTGCTCGGCGCGATCTAAATGAATTTAGCATACATGGATTCGGAAGGGCCAGCGAATATAAAGAACGCTGCTTTCATGTGCCAATTGTCTTATAATATACCGTTTGGGATTTGTCCCACACTATAGCCAAATTGGGGTATAGTACCCGTAGTTGATAGCTCCTTTGGGCTGTAACTTGCGTTTACAAACTAAAGCTTTAAAACTTAAATATCCCGAATGGGCTATATATCCATATAACGCAATTGCAATTGAATAACTCAGGTTATAAAGTTTCAGTGCCTTTAAAATCACCAGAGTGTAAATAACAAGGGAGCTTAAAGCAACAACTCGCTGCATTAACACTTATCTGATTCTTCACAATAAGTTTTTTTGTTTGCATACAGAAAAGAGAGTCTAATACCTGATGTGTAAAATCAGGTCATCTGTGATAGGTCTCTTCAAATGATTAGTTCAGGTGTCATGTAAGTCCATCTTATATGAAAGAAAAATTTATGAAATCTGTTTAATTATATTTCGTATAATTATTGGCACTTGGAAGTGTGATTGTGTGATGCTATTATTAATTAATTGTGATTCATTAATTGCGATAATAAATCATTTGCTAAAAAACATTAGCAATATGAGAAAAATATCCTATAGTCAAAGCATGTCTCGTTGGAAGGATGTAAAATCCATCTTTATCTCATACATACAATATTTTGCTGTTAGTATGTCTTGTTTATGATTTAAATTTCCCTCAAAAGGAAGCATTGTTCATCAAAATTTCCATCATATTGCTGTTTGAGGCTTAAGTTTTTGTAGGCTTACTTGAAAAATAGTTTTCACATATTAAAACGATAATCAAAGCTCCAATACGCAGTGGGGCAACTAGAGTCCAGGGCCTGTGGGGGGATGTTGGCGCTTGCAACGATGTCGGAACCGCAGTGGCAAGGAGTGGAGATTAGGGGATTGTACCTCTTGCCCTAAAGTAAGGAGAGTAGGGGTGCCCTTTTGAGTGTTGAGGGAGGACTAGGTTAAAGGCGCGCTTTTAAAAGAAGTAGTTACATACATTTAGTATTTATTTGACACAACTAAAGCATGTCATTTTACCAGCGGCACCGAGTCGCAAACCTATATGTGGAATTTGCCTACCGAAAGTGGGGGAAAGTCAAATGCGTGTGTGTATGTGGGTGAGGGGGGGAGGGGGAATTACAAAATCACGCTACACCATACACAAATCACCATATAAAAATCACGTCTATGTTTAAACCAAATAAGTGGAAACCATGGGGAAAGGAGGCAAGATTCCTCCACTTTTTCCAAAACTGACAAAAGTGCCCTTTTTTAAAATGAAAAGTGCTCCTTAATTTCTGTTCAATAAGCTTCCAAACTTAACTACCCATCACCAACAAAAACAGGATTATGCCGACCCCAAAATATATGTTGACCTACTACATCATATGTAGTTAGTTATTTCTCACTTGTCGTTTTATTGAACCGAATGAACTTGGACGAGGGCGTCCTTGTTTATTAAAAAAAAACAAATCAAGTTATACAAGTTATTCAATTTTGATATAATTTAATTTCAAAACTTTTGAATAAAGATCATTGAAGTTTAACAATGCACACATTAAAAGATTATCAATCATGTTTACTGTAGTTTATGAATATTATAAATATTGAAGTTGCTCAGATCATTTGGGCAAATGCAAAGAAGAATACATCGCAACAAAGAAACAATTTCTTCAAGGAACATCTAAATGACTACTCCCTGATCTGATCAACATGTGGCTTAATTCATGTTACTCCAGTATATGCATCGGTAAATTCTTTGTTATTTTCCGCAAAGAAGAAAGGGACTGTAATCAGCTTCATTGATTTGTTTCGGAGATATTCTTAAATACGTTGAGTGAAATTTGCGACTAATTTCTGTAATACAACCTTGAGTTTGTGTTATTGCATAACCCCTTTTCTACGATCAAAGGCTAAAACGTTTTTGAAACTATTCAAATTGATTCAAATATTGCACAGCGTTTGTTTTTCAACATAACATGCATAATTGATGAAGATGATAATCATAGACCGAAGCTGATTGATTCACACCGTATACAAAAGTATCAGTATCCCAGTATAAATGTTGACGCGTGCCTTATCGAAGGTTAATCGTCGCTATCCAATTATTCTCTGTTGCTATAAATATCGATCTTTGAAACTAATAGGACAGATCTGTTACAATTGGTACCCTCAGATATCCCCAAAAGGCAGTTGGTAACGAATATTATTTATGGGTAACAAACTGATAATTTGGTATCGATGCAAGAGTATAATGTTGCTACCAAAAGCAATGAGACTATTTTTTGCACATTTTACTTAATTTCCACTCTGATAAAGGGTGTTTTTAATAATAAGTGTGTATTCGGTAAGTTTTAATTTACTGATATACTCTGTGGAACATAAATGGCCCGATTACACATACAGACACACTTTCTGGCTAACATCAACGCATGCAACAACCGCATTTGAAATGGTGCATAACAAAATACGCGCTTGTGCGAAATCAACCCCAGACTTTAATTTTTTGGTAACAAGTTGTTTTAATTTCCAATCAAGTTTTGTACTATGGTATGGATGCTGTAATTTGGAATACAGATGTAAAATATTTGGTATGAAGCCACAAAAGTTATCTTGCTACCCTGGTTGATTTTGTTTGTAAGACTGGAACACTTAGACATGTAGATAATACACTGTACATATAAACTATTTTATAATCTACAATTAACAACTAAATCAGCCACAGTTTTAAACAAAATCTGTTGAAAATTGATAACTCTACAACTATTTTGAATTTGCACGCGTAAATGTCAATTTTCACGGTGCAATGTATTTCATGACTTCAGTGGCAATATGTTAATTTACTATTATATATTGTATAGTTCCTGAGATATGGAATTTATTGTAGGTAAAACTTTGTTGAAACTATTTTTGTGGAAAAGTTTATGACCTGATTGAAGTCACGCTGTTGTTTATTATGTAATCATCTTCCTTACTGAAAACACCCCAGGCATAAGCTGTTAATTTGAAAACACTTAAAATACAAACTTAGCGCCCAAAATATGACGATTGACAGTTAACCTTAAAGTGTGTTGCCACATTATGATATAACTTAATAGCGACGCAAAGCATAGCGCCATACATATAGAAAAGGGTCCATCCACTTTCAGAAGCGCGTGGTTGAAGCGCGTGGTTGAAGCGCGTGGTTGAAGCGCGTGGTCGAAGCGCGTGGTCGAAGCGCGTGGTCGAAGCGCGTGGTCGAAGCGCGTGGTCGAAGCGCGTGGTCGACTCGCGTGGTCGACTCGCGTGGTCGACTCGCGTGGTCGACTCGCGTGGTCGACTCGCGTGGTCGACTCGCGTGGTCGACTCGCTGAGCTGCTAAGTTTAGGGTCCATCCACTTTCAGCGCGTGGTCGACTACCTTGGTCAGTTTTATCATAAACGCGCCATAGAATAAACAATGGTGAGCGCATACACGGTCCCGATCCCACGTTTAACGGGCGTATTTTAGATACAAAATGTAGAGCGCCCGTAAGCATGATTTCCAACCAATAAGAAGATGGAACGCTTGCGTAAAGATATTATTGACATATTTTGAGTGCGTATCCACATCCTCTGTGCAGCCTTGAGCGTATAAATGTAAATGTATGCGTCCTGCGTGCGTGCGTGTTATTTGTGTACGACACGTACGATTTGTATGTATTAATATTATCATAAGTATAAGGGCGTTAAGGTAGTCAAATTCGAATGATTATAATAGTGCGCAACAACGCAATTTTCGCGACTTAGCGAACGCGCATTGCGATTTTCTTTGTTTCTAACTCTGCCTGCGCCCGGTTTGCATCCTTACTTTTTCAATTTCTATGCTCGCGTTTGCAACGTTAATTGCAACGCTATGATCCTGTGCACAAGACATTGAATTTGTTCCATAGAATTGACCATTTACACAAAGAATTCGGGAAATTTACCAAAACTTATGTTGAAATAAGTTTCTAAGGCATATTTTTGTATGGTTACAATATCTTGAGGTCGATGAATGTTGTGGTGCACAGCGACGTAAGAATTTTTGTTGTTGTTGACGATCTCAAACTTTAAAGGAGAAAATAAACAGTCAGTTGTCATTGCAGTCAATGGGAGAAAAACATATTTGTTGTCATTTTTTAACAAATACTGGACAGAATTTATTTTTCTTGAAATATGTTGTGTATAATATAATAGTTTGCAACATATATGAGTACCACTAATTTTCGCTAACGCGACATAAAATACTCATGAAAAATATCCCATTGACTGTAATGATAAAGTTTCCCCTCCAACTTGGCAAAACAGTACTGAGCACGTACGCAATGATTACGTCGACTCTGACCGCGAGAATAGGCAAAATTTAAGGGCGTCGGTGTTAAATTTTGAGAAGTTATGTATTAGCGATCGTGTCTACTAACCTAATCACTGTTGGAGGTATAGGCTACCAGGTTTTAGCACGAATATCCATGCCCAAGTCACGTATTATCGCATGAATGCACGTGTATTGAAAAACCCGAACCACACACTGAAGCAAAAGTAAATGGGCTACAATACGCGTCCAAAAAAGTTGCACTAAAAATTAAGTTCAACTCAAATTGCGATATTAAAACTTCAAACTTTTGTCTAAAAATTCAACCATACATACTTTGATTCCATCTTTAGAGATTCCAGGGAGCGTGACGTCATTTGCCCTACACTACGTATAGGCTTAAGGCCGAGAGACGAAATTTCCTATACATAATTTAATGTAAACGTTTATTTACATTAACCTATCATTTTTATTGTATAAGCGCTTTGAGCATACTCCACAGTGTGGATTAAGCGCTATATAAATGTTCCTATTATTATCATTATTATAGTGTGGGGAAAACGTGATGCGTTTATGTAGTCATTTTTATTCCAGCGTGATTTTTTTCGTACAAATTTTGAAAAGCACGGTATACATCTAATTAAATAATTGATTTCGTAAAAATTTACGAATCTAAAACTGAATAATTAACGATATTATTTTGCATTATTTTCCTGGATATTTTTTTTATTTAATGCCCTTTATGTTGTAACTCAATTTAAGGTGTATTTGTTCGAGACTAGTACGCGCATTGCGGAAGATACAATGCGTATGTAACAAGTTTTGCTCGAAAATTACTTGGATTGAACACGAAATACAAGTATGATGTTTTATATTGGCTTATTTAATAAATAAATTTCAACGAAAAACTTCAATTTGATCAGAAATTAGTGCGCAAAATAGTACTGACCAATAATTTATACACTTTGGTGATTGTGAGAATTTTTTTTTTTCTTCACACGGACGTTAGTGTTACGGCTCTGACATTTATCAGTCATTACTTAATTTACTATAATCATTGATTAGGCCTAAACAGTTGAAATAAAGGATTTTAACCTTAGCTGTTCAATTAGCTGTAGGCCGTATCTGAATACGCCTGTCCAGTAAATTAACTTCTGCAACTATGCCTAACGCTACCTACGACTGTATGACTATCATAGTCTGATAGTGGGCCCCCGAAGTTAATGCAGCTAAGGCATTTTCTTTTTCTTTATGAATCTTATTTTGCTTTATGAATTTTTTTGTCCTCGTATCCTACGACAGTTCACTCAATCTGAAAGCTCTTCACATTTTGATCAGAGGTGGGAGCAAATACATTCGACATTTTATTTATCCCACTTTCTTTCTCAAAAAAAAAAGCTTCATCTCTTGATAATCACTGCACTGCATGTCATAGTACTCTTAGTTCTTGGTACTAAAATTTTATACACCAATGTTGAAGAGGTTGAAATTTTAAGCACCACTTCAATGAATTATGAAAGACATTCAAGTAACAAGGGATTTACTAAAGAAAATGTCAATGTCGTCCTGGCCTGTAGTAGGTCTTTATTACAAAATTTGCATAAAGTATGCAATTTGAGGCCTAAGATTTAAACAATGTTTAACCGATTTTGATGAAACGTTTTGCTACTATGATGGTTTATTTATTTTTGCCTATACACAATCATATACCTTTAAGCCGCTAATGAGATAAAGAAAGATGCAAATTGAATTGTGCCCAGTATATTCCTTTTTACATACTGACATACTAAAATATGGTGGTCAAACCTGATAACTATTTGTCAACTTTAGATGTCTTCCAGACATTTTGTTGTTAAACCTGACAACTATTTGCCATTGTTACACACGTACATCTACTTTAGATGTATACCTTACATTATATTGTTAAACCTGGCAAATATTTGCTACTCTTATGTGCACCTACTTCAGATGTCTACTGGATGTTTCCTTTAGATAGCTAATTCACATCTTTAGATGTCTAATAGATATTATCCATCACAGTTAAACACAGTTATGAGGTACTGCTTTACTTACATGTCAGGGTGTTATACAACTGTAATATAGAAAAATAGTATAGGCTAGTAATATGTAAAGTGTGAGTGCAGAGCTCCATATTAAAAGCCTATGTTTGTTTGTGTTGAATAATAGATGTTAGAAATGTATAATCATGCATATGAGCAAATTAAAAGTACATATACCTTCAATAAGTTAATTTACTTTCACAAAGAATTACCAAATAAAGATAGAATACAATTTCTTCAAACATGGTGAACATCTGCAGAAAAAAATGTATCATGTCTGTACAAATTAATCTGTTTTTATAGTTTCAGTACCTGAAATGATCTTCATAGAATATTATCAAAACTCAAGTCTACTTGGAAAACCCTGTTTACAATTAAGCATGTAACTACATATATTACACACATGTTTATTACATAGGCATCATAATTTTACCTCACATTAATCGTATTCAGTCAAATACGAGATGTATGTGAAGATCTCATAATATATTTCTTGTAGAGATTAGGCCATCCTTTACAAAGAATGTTGCCTACCTACCGATACACATTGTTAAAACAAGATGGATTACTCCACCCAACAAGATGGATTACTCCACCCAACAATTTTTCAAGCCTGGCCTTTTTCTGCAAAATACAGACACGATTCCCAAAATACATACGGATTTAAACTAAATTACATTCATTGAAAAACATTTAAAAAAAACATGCACAACAAATGATGCACTATGTTGTGGCTTATACGTGTTACCCTTAATACATTTCATGCCAAGTAATACTCAACGTTTGTTTTAACAAGTGGCCATCAACCTTTTTTTTTAAATTAAAGTTTGTTGTAATTCTCAATGCAGGCAACAACTAAAAAACGTGTTATTATTGTACAGTGAATAGTTAATGAAACTTGCTTTATTCCAAATTTAAATGCCTTTGCAAACACACACCTATTGGCAGTCTCTAAATCACATATTGTATACCAGGTCCCATGACCTATCTGCCTATTAGATTGAGTTTGAAATACTGTACGCAACATTACAACTTATTGTCCAATATGGAACAACGTAAAGATTAACCTTACTAAATTTCACAGGTTGTTTAACAAATAATGCAGACAAAAATGGGCTAATATAAATAAAGAGTATAAAAATATTTGTGAAATTGTAAATGAAATCAAAATTAAAACATGTATAGCATTATGTTTAGGCTAATAAAAGCTGATTTGCATTGGGGTTATTTTATTAAATCAATTGTTTTAAAGTTGAACTACAATATCAAGCAGATTTTATAGGCCTACCGTTAAAAAGAAAATTAATGGAGAAACATCTAGGCCAAGATTGATGTTATAATAATATAGAATAAAAGTATCAGTATCAAAGCCAATATCAGATTGCTAGCAAAAATCATTCTGTCACCACTGACACTCATTTGGCATCTCGACCGGTAAAGTTTAGAGCCATATGGAAACAAAGTTACACTTCTCTCTTCATAATCTTGAATATATCATAATGACATCAATCAGGGAGTTGCCATTTTCTACTGGCAACCCCCTGTTTAAATGAACTATTGTTTTACATGAAGTGTAAATTATTTACTTACAACATATTTGTTTCAATACCTTTAGGCCTACCTCAGTTTCTATTAACAAGTTAAAACTCAAGTTACTGAAATGATTGTATTCGCTATTGCCAGCCTAATGAACTGTGCAATATTAATTAAAGGTGCTATGATTTAAGTGTTGTTCATCTTTCAATGTGTCAAATACTTTTGATATTTGTTCTTAAACATCTTTTCGAAAAATGATATAAAATAGCTGTTAATATTTGATGTAAAACACTGAAAAATACTTTAATTTTAAGAGTTGGTTTAATGGCAACCCATGAACAGTTTTAGCTTAAAAGCAATGTATTTATACTTTGCTAAGGCAGCTAGGCCTAATAAAAGTCATTGGATATATCATGATAGTTTAACAAAACTTTAAACAAGTGAAATATGTGCTAATAATATTTTTATACAATGAGGAAAAACAAAACATTGCTGTAAGTTGTATTTACAGGGTGCCTGACAGATAACCATTGTATTAAAAGTTATAAAACTTAAATTGTAATACTTGTCATTGCATGCTGAGGTAATTATTTCGTAATAGCAAATTTGTTAAAAACTATGCACTCTCTATCAGTAATTGTTAGGCAAAATAGTTTGCAAATGATTTATGAAGTGAACTAAATTGTGGTGTTTCTCATACCTAAAATCAGCAAACTTTGTGAAGTGAAGCTGATGAAAGTATAGTAAATGTGGTGGGTCTTAATGCTCATATTTCTTTTTCTTAAAATTGTTACATTTTGTTGTCAAGTTACTTTTAAATTCCTTGTTAAAACATACACAAAATTTTAAGTTTTGGACAGGGACAGCGTGACACTAAGGCACTTAATGTTGTAGAGTAAATCTAGTTAACTTCAGGAGAAAATTTATTGTCGGTGCAGGCCTAACACAAGTTAGGCTAAGCTAAGATGAACAATGTTTGTGACTGCTCAGTCTCCCTTCATAATTCAATTGGGATACCTTTCAAGAATTTTCTTTAGGGATTTTGTAATAACCCTAACAGTAACCATTATTTTTTAAATTGAATTATTCCACTTGGGCCAAAAAGTTGTCATTTTTGTCTAAATCGACATTTAACCTAGGCCCAGTAGATCTACGCCCGCCGCCCGTGGTGGAAATATCCTCAGAGTATGTCTAACGTTAACATTACCCTTTGCCTAAGCCTACCTCAAAATTTGTTAGGACCAGCGATGCAGCATGTTCTAGATCTGGCCAAACATCGATTCAAATTCTTCATACGTACGCCAGAACCCATGTATACTGAGTATAAACAGACATATTTTATGGTGAAATCAGGCCAACGTCTGAAAATTATACCAATCTAATTTTAAATTATATCGCAGAACCGGAACAACGCAAGTGGTAGGCCTAAGGTTAGTGACAAAATGATTCAACGTCAATTCTGTAATTTATGACTTTTGTTCTGATAATGGTTACCGTTCTCCCCAAAAAAAAAAAAAAAAAACTTTGATGGTTTTCATTTCTGCACAACGCCATTTAAACGGAAATGTTAAGACAACATTTTTTAGTGGAATGAAAAATATTTAAAAAACTTACTCTCTATTGTATCTTGTCAATTTCTCCGCTCGGCCCAGACGGTACGCTATCACTCAGTCATTTGGCCCGTTACGCATGCGCTGTCCACCGGCCTTGCATACTTCACAATGCTGGAACAAGTATGATGTCCATAAATGCATCACGACTTATCGCACAGTAGTTTCAGCTCTCGGCCTTCGACCTATACGTAGTATAAGGCGAATGACGTCACGCTCTGTGGTGATTTATTGATTTTTTTTTTTATGATAGGCTATTCAGAAGACAAATTTTCTTCAGAAAAATAATCTGCGTTTAATAAAACAACGTACGCACGCTTTCATCTATGATCACGAGCATAAACCAAAACATTCTTCACTACCATACCGCCCTTATCTTTGCTTCTTTCCCAAACACATTTTATTTTCCCTTCTTCCACTTCACTGCCACCCCTTAATGGAAATACGGATGCATTTATGACAGCAACCTGTTTGAAATATGGACGTAACTAATAGAGCAGACAATAGTGTACACATCACAAATTGTCTCCAAAATATCCCTAAAACAAAATTTTTAAAGGACTTTCGACGTAATGAAACCACGGACAACGAATAATGTGGACTGAATATTTTCCACGATTCTTGCCAAATTATTATTACTGGGGAATCACCGAAAAATCTCCTCAATTGGACAAATTATCAGTAACTGGAACTGAGGTATAACGGTAGGAGAGACAAACTCACAACATCCCTTATAATGACATACGTCATGAGGAGGATAGGAATGCTGATTATATGACAGACAGAAAAGTTATTACATTGATTGTTTGTCCCTTCTTGTCTTAAAAAAACCCCAACCGAACACTATTCTGTTGAGTCCATCGCAAGGTAGATGCAACAAAACTACATATCTTGAAATTTTATGAGAATGAGATATCACTGTTTATTTAAATTCTCTCACAGATAAATTTGCATAACCAATTATCCAGAGAAAGATTGTGTAGTATAATAGAGGGAAATATTTCAAATGCTCTAAAACAGCGTTTCATGTTAACAGGTGATGGAACCCTGATTATCGGTGCAAAAGTTACTATCAGACCAGAGAGGGAGTGTGGTGAATTTGGTCTAGCTAATCATGATTGGGAATCTTATCAAAGAATGCAACAGGTGAGTGTTTCGTTGCAGCTACATGTACTTTCAATTTCCAATAAAAAGGTCCGTGCATGGCCCTTCAATTGCTTCCTTTTAAGTAGTTGCATTTTATCTGCGAACCATGCATTCAAATTTCGCATCATGGATACTTGTAGAAAATGTATGTTGTGATGAGTCAATATAATAATTGGGGATGAGGTATATAGTACAGGCATTGGCTGCTTCAGGTTACCTTCTTTATGCTTGTTGTATTACGTTGTAGTGACATTACCTTTTCATAAAATGTTTTACAGTAGCACATCCACCATGACCAACCAGAGGGACAATAAGTAGTTATGCAGAAAAGTGGTTAAAATCGATGTAGGCACAATGTGAATTGATGTAGATAGATGGGGTTGCGAACTATGCTAATATTTTCCCAAAGAGTAAGAGAGCGATGAAGCCGATCTCATTTCTTCAACAATCGGTGCAGATCAGGAGTACCTTGAGAAAAAGTTAAAACTTCATACAAATATTCGTCCAATATGAATGATTTTTGATCCTAACTTGAGGAGTTTGGTTCGAGTCATTGTAATAGAGAAGAGACAATGCCATCATAATCTCTTCCTGAAGTCGTGCCTTCTTCTCTTGTAATATTCCACTTACTGTGCTCATCTTGTATTATACCACTTACTGTGCTCATCTTGTATTATACCACTTACTGTGCTTATCTTGTATTATACCACTTACTGTGCTCATTTTGTATTATACCACTTACTGTGCTTATCTTGTATTATACCACTTACTGTGCTCATCTTGTATTATACCACTTACTGTGCTCATCTTGCATTATACCACTTACTGTGCTCATCTTGTATTATACCACTTACTGTGCTCATCTTGTATTATACCACTTACTGTGCTCATCTTGTATTATACCACTTACTGTGCTCATCTTGTATTATACCACTTACTGTGCTTATCTTGTATTATACCACTTACTGTGCTCATCTTGTATTATACCACTTACTGTGCTCATCTTGTATTATACCACTTACTGTGCTCATCTTGTATTATACCACTTACTGTGCTCATCTTGTATTATACCACTTACTGTGCTCATCTTGTATTATACCACTTACTGTGCTCATCTTGTATTATACCACTTACTGTGCTCATCTTGTATTATACCACTTACTGTGCTCATCTTGTATTATACCACTTACTGTGCTCATCTTGTATTATACCACTTACTGTGCTCATCTTGTATTATACCACTTACTGTGCTCATCTTGCATTATACCACTTACTGTGCTTATCTTGTATTATACCACTTACTGTGCTCATCTTGTATTATACCACTTACTGTGCTTATCTTGTATTATACCACTTACTGTGCTCATCTTGTATTATACCACTTACTGTGCTCATATTGCATTATACCACTTACTGTGCTCATCTTGTATTATACCACTTACTGTGCTCATCTTGTATTATACCACTTACTGTGCTCATCTTGTATTATACCACTTACTGTGCTCATCTTGTATTATACCACTTACTGTGCTCATCTTGTATTATACCACTTACTGTGCTTATCTTGTATTATACCACTTACTGTGCTCATCTTGTATTATACCACTTACTGTGCTCATCTTGTATTATACCACTTACTGTGCTCATATTGTATTATACCACTTACTGTGCTCATCTTGTATTATACCACTTACTGTGCTCATTCTGAAACGCGAGTGTATTTTTTGGGGTAAACATAATGTTTCGAAATGTTTAAATTTAGATGAATAATTTTGTAGCCATTCTTCAATTCATTAAAATTTTAAAAGACAAAATTTCTAAAGTGTAGAATCGCACAGGATTCAAGCTTTTTACGTTATTACAAAAGAAAGATAGGGTGAAGAAATAGGTAATTTAAAAAGTGTTCGAGAAAGTCAAATGCATATTCTTTAATAACCTTTTTCTTGATGGGGCCTTCCTGTCATTATGCATTATATTGAAAACTAATATCCAAGCACACATAAGAACGGTTTTCATAATAAATTCGGCACTCATTATTAATTCAAGCCTGCTTATCTTACGGAAATAGACATCGTATATAATTATACCTTGCTCTGCAACGAATATAGATTAGAATCTTGAACAATAGACTGTCAGCATAAATTTTTTTTCTGATCTTCAATTAGCCGTAAAATACTTTAAGCACATCTGCATAATTTCCTCCAAAGAAACAGCTGATATGTTGTCATAGTATATACCGGTACTCACACGTTTAAATTTGTGTTGTGAGATACATCTTCTACATCGTTTTGTAATATTATCTCAAATCATCATAATTACACAAAAGTCATATCTTTCAGTAAGTTAACAAAAAATTATTTCCGCTTTTAGATAATCCTTTGTTAGGAAATACATGAAAGAAAGGAATAGGTAACAATCCTTTAAAACAAATTCCGGAACGGTTAGATGTTTGTGTTAGGTTAAGTGTTGTGTCTTATAATTCTTATATACCATCAAGAATTTTTCCATTTTATAACCTTGTTAAAAGATTTTTTTTTTTAAATTATGCCCAAAATGATCAGCGAAATATATTAATATTTCTTTGTGTCTTCTATCCTTAGAACAATTGCACCCCCGCTCCTCATTTAAATACGCTGCTAATGGCCGTGGTATTGGGCGATCGGTATTTTTCATTTGGGTGTAAATCGCCGACATGTTTACTTCCTATTTTCAGATTTCTCGCACAAATATCATTCGATTCGAGCTTCAGCAAAGCCACATGGTAGGGTATATCATAGTGAATGCTTTTTTTTTTGCAGAACTCTCCAGGAACAGTTATGTACACACTAATGGAAAGGTTAAAGTATGATGGAATACTGGCGAGGAGAAGTATTATTGCATGGGAAAAGCAGGATGGTATCGTCTAAAACTATTGCAGTAAGGGCAACAACTAACTGATAATTTTTGAGGTATTACATTCACTCAGATAAAGGAAATCACGGATAAGGAGTCGATACCCAACAACAGGTTTCTAAAACTAAGTTTGTTGAAAGATTTTACGTTATTTTTTCAGGTAATTTCCAAGTTGGGCTATGTTTTACACTTCACCAACTCAGCCAAAGTTGGTTTCTAAGAAAATGAAAATCACTAAAAGCTTAATGTGTCAAGAAAAGAAACGATGTAGGAATTGGACAGGACAAATCTGGGATATTTTCAGGGCGTTGGAAGATGTACAGAATTCATTTACAGAAGTATCCCACAATACATCTAACCAAATTCAAAGTTTGTATAGGAATAAATAGAATCAGACACATTTTGAAAGCGGGAAGGGTTCAAAGTTTTCTTCACAATTAGAAATAATGGCATATGAATGATCTTTTCACCGTGCGCTTTTAAAATTCACCGTGTGCTTTACAAGAAATTTGAAGTGGTGACTTCGTATTATGTGTTACCGTTAGGTAGTTGCGTTTTAACAAGACTTCCTGAAGAAAAACACATTTTAAAGTTTTGTACGATAATTATTTTTGACTAACATAGTAACGTTGTCAAAACTAATTCACAAACAAACCTTAAATATTTTTTCTCCAGAAAATCTTGCTAAAACGCAACTGCCTAACGGTAACACATAATACGAAGTCACCACTTTTCTTTTTAGATACTTTTTATCATGTAGAAATCCATATCTACATTTGTCACCACCAAACCTAATACTTTGCAGGTGGTTTAACTTCAAACACTTAAACACTTTAAAATGTGCTATAAATCAGGTTATGAAACTAAAATGAACAAATCTCACTAATATTGTTCATATAAGTATATCTACATCGGAAAATAATATGTCACTCACTTATGTATTTTGATTTGTCTTAATTTATTATATATTTGTTATTATTCGATATTTTTAAATTTGTTTACAATTGCTATTATTTGATTAGTCTTAATTTATTGCATATTTGTCATTATTTGATTCTATGTGCATGATAGCTTTGCAAGTAAATAAAATGAGAAATAAATCAGAATGCAATTATTCGAAAGAAATGAAAGCTGACACTCTATACGACTTAGATATAATTTATTTGGCTAATTATGCATAATTGAAGAATTCAAATCTAAATTCCATTAAAAGTCAATGGAAAGGGTAAAATATGAGTTATATTGTGTAGTAATCCATATTTATATTTAAACACATAGTTATGGGTAATCAAACTTAACAATTTACAGGTACTTGAATTTGCAGGTATCAACAGACACCTTTTCTACCCATTTGTGATCCGTGACAAGCTTAACATGTTTAGCCAGAACACTTGCCATTGAAAACAATAAAGGTTGAACATTTTAGATTGGACAATACTTAAGAGTCCAGACACATGCACAGATACTAAAATCCTAGGTAGCATACATTCCATCCTAAGAAACACGAGTATACAAACTTAACAATTTACAGGTACTTGAATTTGCAGATATCAACAGACACCTTTTCTACCCATGTGATCCGTGACTTGTCCGAACTCTCATTACAGTACCTCCGCCAACGGAGTTGAACGGAGCTTATGTTTTCGCCTGTGTTTGTTTGTCTGTTTGTTTATCTGACATTAAAGATATCTCTCTCAAGAACTGACAATTGAATTTGAATTAAATTTGGTGTGTGGTTTTGCTACTGCTTAAGGAAGAAGTGATTAAAATTGCAGACATATTGGAACAGGGAAAAGGTGCAAATGCAGGGGTAGTGGCATTTTAAGGTGAGTTTGTCTGTCATCAAGATATCTCCAGAACTGATGATTGGATTTTGATTAAATTTGGTGTGTGGTTTTGTTACTGTATCTTGAAGAAGTGATTAAAACCTGGGACTTACAGGGAAAATGCAGAAATTGAGGGGTGTGGATGTTTTAGAACTGGATGAGAACTGTTAAGACTAACTTGTCAAGACTAAGTTGAAACTTTCCAATGGAATGTGCTAAACATTGACTTTGCGCTCTAAATGAAAATCCAAACAATGAATTTTATAAACTCAAAGAGACATATATCATGTGTTCTCTGGAGTCAATGAAAATGAAACAATTGGTTTCTGCGATGAATGGAAAATAATGGAATGTGACATTTTGTCTGAATAAAGCTCAAAAAATGATGCTTCTCTTGAAGAAAACTGAAAACGATGGTATGGCCTTGAAAAAAATCCAGCTAGAAGATAATCTTCAAGTGTTCAGATTGCAAATGTGTATTAATATTACAGATCAAAAATCTTGGTGGGCCCAGGATTTCTGACGTACGGGGCGGTGGAAGAGGGAGGGGGGTAGGGGATATTAAGGTCGGGCAACGTAATAACACATGTTACCTTGAATTATTGGAGGGGCGGCAGTCCAGCCCCGGCTCTGCCGCTCCTGCCATATTCTGGGTTTGCCCATAATTTTTAAGCATGAGTTATTGTGATTTTTAATATTCATTATGGAATGCCTTTCTTTTCATGTAAAGTATATTTCATATCAAATAATTGTTTGCCTATGTAATTTTCGAGGTTTCTGCCTTGAAAAGCCCATCTGGCACGAGTAGAAACACCCTCATGTTTATTAAAATATGTCTAAAGTTTAAAACGTAAATAGTCTTTTTCTTTTGTTATAATCCAGATGTAGGAATACATTCTATAAGTGTTAATCTTTTCTGCTTTGATAAGCCCATTTGGCACGAGTAAAAAAAAAAATCAATTTTCTTTGTTAAAATATTTTTGTGAGTTAAATTGCAGATTTAGAGGTAAGAAGTGTAAAAGTTTATGGACAGGCAACAACGAACATACATGGTTTAAAACATTACTAAAAACCATTAAAAAAAAGTCACAAATAAAACGATTAAACAATGCCACCATTTTACAGCATTTAAATACTTAAGATACTCGATTAGCCTTTGATTAGCCCATGAATGCCTTTCTTTTCATGTAAAGTATATCATATATAGAATATTTGCTTGCATATGTAGTGTTTGGAGGTTTCTGCCTTGATAAGCCCAAGTAGAAACCCCATCATTTTTATTGAAATATGTCGAAAAAATTAAAATGTAAATAATATTTTTCTTGTGTTATAATCCAGATGTATATGCAAGAAGTGTTCAAGTCTTTTCTGCTTCGAAAAGCCCATTTTCGTTGTCTAGTAGTTTAACATGTATATAGTCTCTTATTTGTGTTATGATCAAGATGCATTTGCAAGAAGTGTAAAAGTATATGGACAGGCAGGAACAATGAGCTAACATGGTTTAAAATATACTAAAACGCATACAAACTGATAAAGTCCTATAAAAATCGCTTAAACATTGACCAGTTTACAGCATTTTAAAACTTAGATACATGCTAAGCATAAATTGTGCAATAAATTGTGCAACTAGAAAATTGTCATGTTATCTTGTTGTTTTTTGAGCCGGTCCTTCCCCTAAAAAATTGAATGGGAGAAGTTGGCTATAAAGAACGGGAAATTTAATATCATTATAACCTTGACCCAGAATTAACTGTGGAACGCAATTTGAGAAACTTTGATATTTGAAACTTTGGTAATATCTAAATATCTAGTTGTATTCCTTTTCATTCATCGCCACTTTTGCACATGCTGAAATTTTTTATAAACTTAATAAAAGGATAAGTTCAGTGGTCAGTTAAGCCCATCTTATATGAAAGAGGACTTCAAAAGAAACAAAATAGTGAAGAAACCATTCAAAAATCTTATTTCGTTAAGAAAATATCTAAGTTTAGAGTTTGGTATCATTTGTGTAGAAACGACTGAAATCAAGACTAGTTGTGATGTCACAGCCTCAGATCGCTCAAAGTCTTTATGAATTCTATCATATTTTGTCCTGCGATTTTGTGGCTTAAAAACCATGGGATATGTCAAAAAAGTAGTAAAACTGAAGTAAGGGTATTTATAATGTACCACCTGAAGAAAGTTCAAGAAAGAATAATTTAAACAGTAAACAATTTAAACTTTCTATAAAATAAATGAACAATGCTAAGAATGTGAGAATGACAGAATGAGGACACCAACTTTTCATAGTTTACTACACCAGTCATTTCTACAAAGACAGAGCTTTAAACTTGAATATCTCCTCAACGGAATAAGATATTTGAATGCTTTCTTCACCATTTTGTTTCTTTAGAAGTCCTCATTCATAAAAGATGGACGTGCTGGACCACTAACTTCGTCCTTTTAGTGCTCTTGTAACCTACCAGAGTATTCAGCTTAGAATCTAGCACTCTTTCATCTGGGTAAAAAAATAAAATAATAATATCTGTCTACATAACTTTAAAGACTGTCAAAGTGTGGTTTCAATCAATAGTTTGAACGAAAATGTACAAGTGCAGAAGTATTCCTGGACCAATTGGGTATTAGCATGTGTGGAGAGGGGGCCGGGGCTTTAAATTTGTGATTTGCCAGCAATCAGAACTCACCAAAATTCTCTCTTGGCCATTCCCAGTGGCGCGCTACGGAGTGGGGAAGGGGAGGGGGGGGTTGGGGGTTGGATGGGGAATATTCCCCACGAGATCGCTTCTCCCCCCATAAAATTGTGTAAAGTGACGTATTTTGTCCGATTTATAGGATTTTGTCCGATTTATAGGATTTTACCCCCATGAGACAAATTTTCCCCTTGCTTCCCCCCCCCCCCCTCCCCTCATATGACCAAAATTCTGGTGCCACTACTGGCCATTCCGCATTCTGTCATGCACGAGCTGAAGAATGGCTCCAATAGTATAGTATAGTAATTTTGACATCACAAAAAAAGTATCATTGTTTAATGCCTGTATTGCAATTTGCATTGAAATGAGCAATAAATGATTATTGAACGAGGTTGACATCTGTGTAAGATTCATTTATTTTCTTAATCTCTTTGAACATTATGCATCACTGAAGAATTAAATTTATCACTCTGAACAAAGTATTCCTTTCTGCAGTCTCTATTTACGGTTCGAGGTAAAGAAAACAATAGCTCTATTGTTTAATAATATGACTATCTTTATAACAATTACTTCTCTATTCAATTTTTGTTAAAGGATTAGTTCAGGGTTCAAGCAAGTCCATCTTATATAAAAGAGGACTTCAAAAGAAACACAATGGTGAAGAAAGCATTGTAATGTCTTATTTCATTACAATAATATCCAAGTTTAAAGTTTGGTATCATTTGTGTAGAAACGACTGAAATCAAGACTAGTTGGGATGTCACAGCCTCAGATTGCTCAAAGTCTTTATGTATTCTATCATATTTTGTCCTGCGATTTTGTGGCTTAAAAATCATGGAATATGTCAAAAAAAGGTAGTAAAACTGAATGTAGGAAGGGTATTTATAATATACCACCTGAAGAAAGTTCCAAGAAAAGTAATTTAATGAAAATAGTGAAAAAAATAAGCTTTCTTTTAAATAAATTAACAATTGTTAAGAATGTGAGGATGAAGACGCCAACTTTCCATACTAGACTTAAAGTACTACACCAGTCATTTGTACACAGATACGACAGATTTAAACTTGAATAACTCCTTAATGGAACAAGATTTTTGACCACTTTCTTCACCATTTTGTTTCTTTTGAAGTCTCTCTTTCATTAAATAGACCACTGCTTGACCACTGAACTAATCCTTTAACGAGCGCAGCTAATTCTGACACAAAAACACTTAATCATACCTACCAACAAAACCAACCTGTAAAAGACTCTCTCATCATTTTTAATAACTCATCTTTGGGAAAGAAATTTAAAGAAATACAAAAGAATGGTAAATGGGTTCTCGGTCCAAAAATGAAAACATCTTTTTTGCTAATCAATTTGCAGTAATTTAGAAATAAAAGGAATCTCATTTTGAATACTTGGGTCATTGAAAAATGAATAATTGAAGAATTAATTAGAAATGACTATAGTTTATTTGAGCATTCATGCAGTTCCAAAACATGCAACAGAAGTGTATTAGAATATTATGGGGACACCATTAAAATATGCGCTCACATCTCGGCAGAGTTCTCCTATTAGTTGTGTTGCTATTTATAAAACACCTTTTTCCAGTTATTTGAAAAACCAACAAATTTCAAACATAATCTGAAAGCATAATATATTATTTATAAAAGTTAAAGCATTGTAGCTGCCCTTTGAACCATTTATACGTTAAAAATACAGAAAACAAACAAACAGAATATCAATCACAAATGAGCTCAGTATGCTTGCTATGGTATATGAAGCTGAATGCTAAAAATATTCAGAACAATTTTCCCAAACTCCAAAATAGCAGGTCCTTATCTCTCCTCTGAAAGTACTACAAATACCAAATATATTTTTCATTATGAACTTCATAAGCTAAGAGAGATCACCACTTTTCAGAGATCACCACTTTTCAGAGATCACCACTTTTCGGAGATCACCACTTTTCGGAGATCACCACTTTTCGGAGATCACCACTATTCAGAGATCACCACTTTTCAGAGATCACCACTTTTCAGAGATCACCACTTTTCAAAGATCACCACTTTCCGGAGATCACCACTTTTCAAAGATCACCACTTTCCGAAGATCACCACTTTTCAGAGATCACCACTTTTCAGAGATCACCACTTTTCAGAGATCACCACTTTTCAGAAATCACCACTTTTCAGAGATCACCACTTTTCAGAGATCACCACTTTTCAGCTGTAAAGTGGGGGTATAAGTTTTACAACAAGATACCGTATCTCCCACATAGGTTGTTGGTATTTAAAGGGTTAGTGACATGTATCAGTTTTTCAACATGTGAAACAACATTGACCCTTGCTCTACAACGCGGCGATATTATCGCCGTTTTGGGTTCCCCATTTTTGACTCCACCTCCCGAGCACATTTTCAAAAAAAGTGCTAGTAGAGTAAGGATTAAGGAACCTGTGACAAGTGTGCCAACTCAAAAATATATGCAGCATGATCCCGGTGGGCGGCCCAGCAAGTCACTGAAGTGGAACGAGCCTGACTCTGCTGCTTGAGAGACAGAGGACCCTTCAATAAAAAGCCCCCGACTACCCCTTACTCTACCACGCGGCAATATTATCGCCATTTTGGGTTCCCCATCTTTGACTCCGCCTCCCGAGCACATTTTCAAAGAAGTGCTGGTAGAGTAAGGGCTAAATTCTGAATTAAATGACCTGTAAATCTTTGAAAAAAGCTTGTGTACTTTTTGAGCTACTGTCAATCAAAGTTTCAAGAATTTAGGCAAATTTTGTGATGTCATTAGATGAACCCAACTCAATATCCTTCAGTATACATCTTTAAAATGTGTTCTTTAATTTCAGCTAGTTATTTCTTCACTGCTGATCACCTGTTGCCGCAGAGGTGCAATAAAGTTTCAAAATACTCGCTTGGAATCAAATGTTGACCTTCAAAGTATTTTTTAGGAGAGGATTAAAAACAAAGGATTTACATCAACTATGGAAGAGGTGTTCATCCAACTATGCCACAAATTATTGCGCAATAAAATTAAACCAAGTTTTGAACTGATTTTGATGGGATTGTTTGCTGTATTAACAGTCCATTGTAAATTTTGAGGCAGTAAAGCTGAATTTGCCTTAAGATGTCACTAGTTCTTTAAAATATGTGTTTCACCTGTCGAGTACACTGTATGGGTCTTGCTCAACTGCCATCAACCACTCAAACAGACTGCCATCAACCACTCAAACAGACTGCCATCAACCACTCAAACAGACTGCCATCAACCACTCAAACAGACTGCCATCAACCACTCAAACAGACTGCCATCAACCACTCAAACAGACTGCCATCAACCACTCAAACAGACTGCCATCAACCACTCAAACAGACTGCCATCAACCACTCAAACAGACTGCCATCAACCACTCAAACACACTGCCATCAACCACTCAAACACACTGCCATCAACCATTCAAGCAGACTGCCATCAACCATTCAAACAGACTGCCATCAACCACTCAAACAGACTGCCATCAACCACTCAAACAGATTGCCATCAACCACTCAAACAGACTGCCATCAACCATTCAAACAGACTGCCATCAACCACTCAAACAGACTGCCATCAACCACTTAAACAGATTGCCATCAACCACTCAAACAGACTGCCATCAACCATTCAAACAGACTGCCATCAACCACTCAAACAGACTGCCATCAACCACTCAAACAGACTGCCATCAACCACTCAAACACACTGCCATCAACCACTTAAACAGATTGCCATCAACCACTCAAACAGACTGCCATCAACCACTCAAACAGACTGCCATCAACCATTCAAACAAACTGCCATCAATCACTCAAACAGACTGCCATTAACCATTCAAACAGACTGCCATCAACCACTCAAACAGACTGCAATCAACCACTCAAACACACTGCCATCAACCACTTAAACAGATTGCCATCAACCACTCAAACAGATTGCCATCAACCACTCAAACAGACTGCCATCAACCACTCAAACAGACTGCCATCAACCACTCAAACACACTGCAATCAACCACTCAAACACACTGCCATCAACCACTTAAACAGATTGCCATTAACCACTCAAACAGACTGCTATCAACCACTCAAACAGACTGCAATCAACCACTCAACAGACTGCCATCAACCACTCAAACAGACTGCCATCAACCACTTAAACAGATTGCCATCAACCACTCAAACAGACTGCCATCAACCACTCAAACAGACTGCCATCAACCACTGAAACAGACTGCAATCAACCACTCAAACAGACTGCCATTAACCACTCAAACAGACTGCCATCAACCACTCAAACAGACAGCCATCAACCACTCAAACAGCAACAATCATTAACTGTATAAATGATAAACCATATTCAAGGTCAAAGATTAATTGAATATCATTTCAGAGAGAAACTCAATAAAGGTGCATGCGAAAGAGACGATATTGTTTTGAAAACTCCAGAATAAAATGCCCTCATTTTTTAACAGTGTGCTTACATAACTCAATTCCGTATATACTTTTTATACATTTGTATTTTTTGCATAGCTTCTTACAAAATGACCTTAAAAATAAACTATGCAAATTTATAACAGCCAATTGAATTGGCAATTCAAATTCCCTTCTTCTACCATGCCTCATAAAACTGTTTTATGTTGATGACTTATGACCTTCTAAAAAACAAGATTTTTCTGAATGGCTATGGCAATTTCATGGCAAACAAACAAGTTTGATGTTTGTTGAGTCATAAATGTGACACTGTATAAATGTGAATCTGACAACATTCTTCAGCTAATTCTTAAATCTACTAACAATCATAAAAATATCAAGAATTCCTATCAAAATGTGTTCAGAATCAGCAACTCAACAGCTTTTAATTTTCCTAAAGAAGAAAATAAGTATGCCAAATATCGATATGTGCAGTGGCATACCTTTAGTGCTAAAACTAATAACCCAACAACCCTCCCCTCTCCCCCACCCTTTACACAAACAATAACAACCCTTCCCCCTTACCCTCCCTTTACACAAACAAAAATGTTCCATTGTTCATTACAGCATTCACATAATATAGAGGGAATCTCCCTCTTCTATCAGAATTTCTCCTTAAAAATATACAAATTAGGACATTCCCAATTGCTTTAGCACATGACATGTTAATCACAGCACAGATTAGTCCATCAAAGCAATAATTCCACCTCAAATTTCAATTCATAGTGTGAACAGAGGTTCTTTACAGGGGTCCAAAAGAAACTTTGCTTACTGTTTTGTACTGAGGGTTCCAACAGATGTCATATTTTCTAAAGCAGTACACTTTAAATCCTCTTCCAGAGAACAATTGCCTCTGACAAAGACTTTCTAGGTGCTAAACCATCTTAGCTGTAAGCTCAATTGGTAGAGCACTCGCTCTGCAGTCTACCAAAGAATTGGACAATGGGAAGCTGTTAGGGTCTTGCTTAGAGCGCAGCCCGGAGATCTGAGCAAGCCAGAAGTATATACAGGTCTGCATGCTTTGAGCCTCAAAACTATCCATTGTTAAAGAATTAGTTCAGTCGTCGACAACGAGTGAACACACAATTACAACGACGGGGTCGTCGCCTGCGTATCGGTTATGATAGTAACAATGCTATCATGAAACGCTTAATACGACCTAGACGAGAACACAGGTATGACGTACGGACATACATAAGTTCGACAACCAAGTCAATGTCCACGGCCTTTGATAACTAGTTGTGGTGCACTGGCATGTCTACCCAACCCAGGCTCGAACCTAGGGCCTCCTGGTCTGTAGACAAGTATGATAACCGCTACACCACAGTTGGTAGATGTGTTTAGTGGTAAAGCAAGTTCATTTTATATGAGAGAGGAACCTCAAATAAAATGACTGGTGTAGCAAGGTTGGTGCCCTCATCCTCCAGATTCTTAAGAATAGCTGATGTATTTTGAACAAAACTTATTGAGCTTTTTACACTATGTAAATTATTTTCCCTCAAACTCGCTTCAGGTGGTAATTATAATTACCCTTAATACTTCTAATTTTCTGACATATCCAATGGTTTCTAAGCCACAACATTGCAGAAAAAATGTGATGTCACAACTAGACTTGATTTCAGTCATTTCTACACAAATGATACAGAACTTTAAACTTACGTATCTCCTTAACGGAATAAGATATATTTGAATGTTCCCCATTTTTTTTTCTCTTGAGTTCCTCATTAAAAAAATTGGCTCTTAGACCCCTCCAACCCGACACACCCGATTTTCTTAAAATCAGGGGTAATCCACACCATTCAACCCGAGAGACTCTTCACAATTCTTTGACTAGCATTCAGCTATTGTTACACCATACACAACACAGGGGTAATCTATACCTTCTTAACTGACAGCATCTTCATAGTCTATTCACAGTTCACTTGTTAGCAACCAGCTACTGTTACACTGTACACAATAGGTCATTCATCTGGGGCTCAAGCTACATAACTGCTGTTCAGTGATGCAAATCAGATTAGTCCTTAGCTGAGCCTAAATATATAAATATACAATAAATGCTTGGGAGGACTTTGTGCAAAACCCATGAATGATTGATGGACAATTCCTCATAAGGATGCTTATTTCATCATGTCTTTCCCATGAGATATTGAACTTACTTGACCCCTAAACTAATCCTGTAAAAGCGTAGGCATCACACATACAAACGAAAAACAACAATTCTCACAAGTTTAATTAGTTGAGATTTGAACGAAAGATTTTGAAAGAAATTTTATGAAATGTAAATGACTTTTGCCATTCATATATCACAAATCGAAAATTGAAGTAAAACCTAATAAAACTACTCGGACATTAATGCTTATCATAATGGATTAATAAGCTGCAGGTTTCTATACAGCTGTAAGATACGGGGCAACTATTTCAAATTTTGTAATCAAATACTATATTCAATGTATTATGCATCTGCTCTAATAAGCGGCCCACCAACGTTTTTGACTGATGACATCATTTCTTTGATTAATTTGAAGATTTAAAATCAGTTTTGTTAAAAGATTTGCTTTTTTTACGTCTGACAGTCCGACGCTCATGTTGTTGTTGTCGTATTTATCAGGTTAGTGTGGGGCTAGTACAGAACCAGTTCACAAATGCAATTTGAGTAGCACACTGTAGCCTACGCGGCCCCGGAGCATAGGCGTTTGTTAGGAGAAAACGTCAAGCTGAAAAAGTGGTGCAAATCTATTTTTTGTAAGCAAATTCTATTTATGTACGCGCCCCAGGTGCTTATTACATCATATACAATAGAACAATGGTTCTGTGTTTGGGGCACACAAATACTTTTAGTAAAAGCACTACAAACAACGAAACAAGACCAATATAATTCTCTTACAGTAGTATAATGCAATGACATTTACTTTCTATACTAAAATAACCTTATGGGTGTCACATGATATTCAATACTAAAAAATATCTTCAAAGATGTCCCTTTATCAGGACAGATAAATTAGCTATTCACATGGGTGCCACAAATTCAAATCAGACCTGATTGTTTCCTCAAGCCAAGAAATTTGACCACAGAAAGTATCCATCGCATAAAAAGTATTGAAAACAGCAATTGATTTACAGCTCACTTCTTTCAACGGATTTATAGCTCACTTCTTTCAAGGTTTCAATGGCATTTTCTAAGAGTTTCAATCATCATTGTCATCGTCATCGCCATCATCATCAGAACTGCCGCTCTGAGGTCTCTCTGCAGCATGGCGCCGTTCTTTCAAAACGAAAAGCGAAAAAATAGTATTTGAAAAGAATGAATACAGATATAACATTTCATAATGGTTTGGCAATTCTTATACTTCCTTCATGTAATTCATCCCGAAAAAAATCTGTCCTTTAATAGCCAAGTCAGTCTTTAGAGTTTTTTGTTCATTCACTGACCTGATTTATACACTTCACCACACATTTCTTGTCATGTCTGCATCCCCTGCCCTTAGTCTATTAGCACATTGGTAAATTAAAGTTTATTACTCTTATATGGCGCATTATCTAAATAACTTACAGCATTCTAATGCGCCTTAAAAAATATGCATATAAAGAAAATAAATACAAATATGTAAATAAAATAAGCATGAAATATAAAGAAAACAAAGAACAAGAAAATTATGAAAAGGACTTGAAAGCACAATCAAATAATTGAGTCTTAAGCAAAGTGTGGAATTGTTTAAGGGATTGAGCTGATTTGATTGAAAGAGGTAAGTCATTCCAAAGTTTGGGGCCAAATATTTGCAGAGAGCGATCGCCATATGTAAGTTTACTTTTTGGAACATAAAGGATAAAGTGGTTTTAAGAGCGAAGGCGGTAACTAGTTTGTTTTATAATGAAACATTTCGGTCAGATATAACAGGGCCATGTTATGAAGGGATTTAAAAATGAGGATTAAAATTTTAAATTTAATTCTATACGAGACAGGTAGCCAATGAAGATTTTGCAGTAGATAAAGTGATGGAGTGAAACGGTTGCTTCTTGTGACGAGCCTTGCAGCATAATTCTGAACACGCCGCAACTTTTTCACTGTAACACCTGGCACCCCTGCAAGGAGGACATTGCAATAATCTATGCAGCTATGTACAAGTACATTTACAAGTGATATTGCAGAGCTTCTGTCCAGAAATTTCATGCACCTTCTGATGTTAAATAAATGGTAAAATGCAGTTTTGCATTTGTGATTGACATGGTCGACCATTGTCATACCTTGATCTAACCAAGCGCCCAGATATTTGACAGTGAAAGATAATTTCACACTGCCTTTACCAATAGCAATACTTAATTTAGTTAGTTGGTAATTGGATCCAAAAATAATGACTTCACTTTTTAAATCGTTCATTTTCAGTTTGTTGTAAATCATCCAATCTTTCACTATTTTCAAACAAGCTTCATTTTCAGCTATGACTGAGATCACATTTGATGGATCATTAGCATTAAACGACATGTATAAGCTGTGGTCATCAGCATAACCATGAATACTAGGAGAAACGTCTATCAAAGCATCAAAAATAGAAGATGCATACCATGTGAATAAGAGGGGTCCACAACAAGAGCCATGAGGCACACCAAATTCTACATCAAATGCCCTTGATTCAGCAGTGCTGATAAGGATTTTTTGTTTCCTTTGAACTAAATAGGATTCAAACCAATCTAAGATGGTTCCATCAATGCCAAAACGCTTCTTTAAGGTTTTGAGAAGCATACCATAATAAATTGTGTCGAATGCCGCACTTAGGTCAAGGAATACTAGAATGACACATTTTTGTTTGTCTAGTTGCAGCAGTATGTCTGACTGAATTTTAGCTAAAGCAGTTTCTGTGCTATGGAATGGGTGAAACCCTGATTGACAGGAAGGTAATAAGTCATACTGCTGACTATGCTTGATCATTTGTTCATTTGTTTGGTATCCATGTATAACACATGATTCACGTGAATTATGCTTCGTTCATATGGTGTCGTAAAACACAGATTTGTTAGCAACATATGCATGGTGGCTGCAAGCTAAAACCGATCAATCTAGTCACGTCAATTGTTATCCAAATGTTAAAAAACAATACCTCCATTGTTCAGGGAGTTAAATACTCACACTACTATCTGCGGTCATGGGCATTCACACAGAACCAAAATTAGCTTGGCGTGGAGCCTGACTTGATATATGAGTAGGATTGGAAGTCAGGTTTCTATTTTTTTGCTTTCCAAACTAAAAGGTGATTTTAAAGAAAATTGGGTACCCTTTTCTCTAACGGAAACATTACTCCTGTTTCTTGTAGTTTCATACTGCATAACCTGAACACCTCATATCCATCCAAGCTGTCCCTGTGCTCCCAAGCCATACATTTATATTTTCAAACCATTTTGACTATATTTTTTGTCTAAATTTCCCCTTCTAACCTCAATTTCTGCCCAATGCATAACCATCATCTATTCCATGTTTCCTAAAACTATACTCATTTCCTCACACATCTATTCTTTCAAGAAAGTTTATCAAACAAATCATAGTAAGAATAACAAAATGTCAAAATTGTCCTCATAAGTCAGACAGCAAAATATAAAGATTGCTTACCTGTTCGTAAGTGGTTCAATGATGCCAGCATTCTCAGCATGAATGAGGGCGGTACAGTAATGGTATCTCTTGTTTCCTCCAGCATCAACTCATTGATTCTTATAACCTAAAACAGATGAGATAAGAGAATATTATACATTATAGAGATATTTCACGCACACTGACTTGAAATATTGAAAGGTAGCTTTGTCACAATTACTTATGTTTGTTCCTATATGTTTATCGTGTATTTAAAAACTATCCTTGTTTTCTTTACAATCAGTCAACTTATTATAGTTTTGGTTATTTTTAACAAAACTTAGTTATCATTTTTGCGTGATGAAATAAAAAAATGAATATTAATTTGCCATGCTTTGCCCTTCAAAACAAGTGAAATACCTCTATTTATGCTAATGGATTTTTCAATTTCAATTTGATGTAAAGAACTTACAATACAACCATTTTCTTTTAAAAGATTAGTTGAGTCATCAGGCGTCATTGATGACACATGTCTTTTTGAATTCAATATATCTACCTAGAACTTCAGAAATCTATCTCAAATTTCTGATGTTCTTAATTTAAGATTAAGGAAAAGAATTCAAAATGACTACTGAAAGAAACCAAGTCACAAAATTTTACATTTTACAAAGCTGATATTTTTGTGAATAGTAATTTTATTTCCAACTGAAAATTTTCCAGTTAATACAATTTGTACACACATACAATAGAAATGTTCTTAAAAGAATGGTTTTCCTTACACAACAGAACAACTTTCAAAAGTGGGGTGGTTGAAAGTGGGGAGGGGTTGAAAGTGGGGAGGGGTTGAAAGTAGGGAGGGGTTGAAAGTGGGGAGGGGTTGAAAGTGGGGAGGGGGTTGAAAGTGGGGAGGGTTGAAAGTGGGGAGGGGGGGAGGGGTTGAAAGTGGGGAGGGTTGAAAGTGGGGAGGGTTGAAAGTGGGGGGAGGGTTGAAAGTGGGGGAGGGGATGAAAGTAGGGGAGGGGCTTGAAAGTAGGGGAGGGGTTGAAAGTAGGGAGGGGGTTGAAAGTAGGGAGGGGTTGAAAGGGGGGGGGTTGAAAGTGGGTTGAAAGTGGGGTTGAAAGTGATGGAGGGTTGAAAGTGGGGGAGGGGGTTGAAAGTGGGGGAGGGGGTTGAAAGTGGGGAGGGGATTGAAAGTGGGGGAGGGGGTTGAAAGTGGGAAGGGGGTTAAAAGTAGGGGAGGGGTTGAAAGTAGGGAGGGGGTTGGGAGTGTGGAGTGAACCCTAATATAATTTCCACTGTCTGTCATTTCCATATCTTTGTCACAATTAAGCTTAACTGGGTTTGTGCAAAAAGGTGGGGCTGAACTGGGATTGGTGTAGTCACTCCCTACCATACAAATGTGGTATCAAGGACAAATTATCGCTCACACTGAGAGGAGATAAATCTCCTGAATATTGCTCAAAAACAGATGTTTTCATACCTCAGCTGCATTTGCTGGTGGTTGGGCTTCCTTGGCAATGGGCAGCCAAATCTTGATATCATAATCAATACCACTTGTTGCTAAAACTGAAAATAGATAGAAAATGACTAGCATCCAGGTATTGTTACACCATAATTGCACCTTCTTAACTGACAACATCTTCATAGTCTATTCACAGGTCACTTGTTAGCAACCAGCTTGTTACACTGTACACAATAGGTCATTCATTTTGGGCTCAAGACACATAACTGCTGTTCAAAATCAGATTAGTCTTGGCACCTAAATGAAAAATATACATTATATGCTTGGGAGAACTTTGTGCAAAACTCATTAATGATTGATGGACCATTTGTACATCAAAATCTACAGCCTTTGTGGAAAGCCGTTTTGTACACAAAAATGAAGTACTCTAATCTTGCCACACATCCTTAAGTTCAGCTTAATATCATTCAAAATAATAATGCTTTATTGCAGGTCAAAAACAAGAGTGACACGTATTTATAGGTATAGCCCAGACCTGCCAACCTTCAGGATCACCAGACTGTATTCTGGAACTACAAAAGTTGTATTTTTGATAACAAAAATTGCACTCTTTAAACAAAATGTACAAAACAAAGGTTTACTGTGGCTATTTAATGTCAGATTATGTAGTTAAAATGTATTTAACAAAAAAACAACAACAAAACAAAACAAAAAACAAAAAAAATTGGCAAGGGCTTCGCCGTACGCGGGGACTTTTAAGAAAAGTGCCCACAAAAACTTGTGGAGTGTTGAAAATGGTTATAAATCGTATTCTAAATCTGAATTGGTTAAGTCGGCAAAAATCCTTCAAGAGGACATGAACGCCAACCGAGCGTAAAAAGTATGAGTAAAAAAATAAAAATAAAACAAAAAAAAATAAAATAAAAATAAAATAAAAATAAAATTGATAGCCTAATGCAAAGTAACATCTTCGGATGTAACACATCTAGCAAAATTTTACCCAATGAGTGTTATAAAGTAAGATCAAATGTTAAATAATTAGTGAACATATTTTATTTACTCAATTGAGAGATTCAAGACTTTTGATTGAGTGCAAACAACAATGGGTCCTATCCTGATTGGGGTAACTCATGGGGGGGACAACCCTAATTAGGTTTTCACTGTTTTTCATTTTCATATATTTATCATGATTTTGCCTGAGCTAATAATGAATTGGGTTTGCCCCAAAAGGTAGGGGTGGGGAAAAATCTGGCCTTCCTATAAAGTAGGGGAAGCATATGTCCTCTCTTTCAAGCATCACTGGATCAGTTCTACATACACAATGTACACACTTTCAGTTTCATCCTCATTCTTTTTTCTATTTAGTGAATATTTTTAGTCTTTTAATCAAATCTGCTCAATCCCTTAAACAATTTCACACCTTGCTTAAGACTCATTTATTTAATTGTGCTTTCAAGAACTCTTTTCAAGTCCTAATTTTCTTGTTCTTTGTTTCCTTTATATTTCATGCTTATCTTATTTACACATTTGTATTTATTTTCTTTGTATGCATATTTTGTAAGGCGCATTAGAATAAGTTATTTAGATAATGCGCCATATAAGTGTAATAAAACTTAAATTTAAACTTATATGTGTAAGACATCAGTTTTACAAAATCATTCCTAACAGAAACAAATAGTTGGCAAATATAGCAAATAATGTAACGTGTTGTCTTTTCATGTAAATGTTTTTTTTCTCTCACTATTTTTTGGGCTTGTTGGCTAATTCGAAAAACTGAAGACAAAGCCAAGGATGTGTTTCTATAAAACCTCTTCAATCTAAGCTTGTTCACTAACTCCACACTATAGACTCCAAGCTGCTATACTATATTCCACTATATACTTTATGCATCTTAACTTTCATATCAAGACACATACCACCCACACTTGTGAACACTCTCATGCCGAAAAGTTTCTCTTTAAGCCTACCTGCACCCGACACCTGAGTTAATCCTGAAAACTCAGGTATGACATTTACCAACCCAACTTCCTATTCAGTGTATTGTATTTCCACTCCAAATAATGATTGTTTATCTGCCATTCCCATGCACACCAGTCAAGTAGCAAAGGTTATTTGTGTCTATAAGATTACAGAAGCCAGTGCTGAGTATTCAGGGCACTTTTGTTATTGAAATCACTCATCCATGTCAGGTGTCTTAGTTGGAGAAATTTGTTTGCAAACTGGTGATAAAAATAGCTGTGTATCATATGCCTCAGGTGATGTGCACTATCGGTGAATGATTGATGGATCATTTCTCCTAAGGAAAGATATTACTTCATGCTTACTAACTATAGCATTTGCTTATTAAAGTAATCAAAGAAAAGCTAAAACTGACAACAACAACAAAATTCATGACCCTAAAAACTCAACAGAACATCAATGATGTTGAAGCTCAACTTTATCACAAAAATGTTCAAAAGAGTAAAGATGATATCAAAGGAAGATGAAATGGGAGAGAGGGGGGGGGGGGGTGAGTTGCCATTTTTGAGTCAAGTTTTGCATAAAAAATATCTTTATGGTCTACCATTGTTTAATAATATTTTATAAGAAGCAATTTATTCTTTGAAATATTCCCATAGATTATACTGTTAACATTGTACATCTTTTCTTTCAATTAGTTTGTCTTAAATTATGCCAATCATATGAATCATATGATGTGAAACCAAGGATGTACGAAGACATCCTTGGTGAAAAGCTTTCACATATGTCTGTTTTATAAGGCCATGCACCCAATCCAAAAGACCAAGTTATTTTCCATTAAAATGTGTAAATTCAGCTGAAGGCAGCTGATGTCAAAACCAAAGCTGTTTGGAGATTCAATTGACTGTCTACACACGTGTTAACTGAAATAATAAATTCTCTCCAGAAAAGGAGAAACTGTGGAATTGGGAGATTTCCCCCCTGGATTCACAGGAAGTATACTTCACCCCCTCACAACACTTTTTCAGAGAAAACAATATTTAAATCTTTCATACTGACAATACTTGTCTTACTATTTAACTGGCAATTGTCTTATTTTTGTTGGCTTAAAGCAGTTTACTTTCGTTAAGACAGAAAAAATCCATAGAACTCCAGGGGACTTTCCCAATGGAATCCAAGGAAGTTCACTTCAGGCCCCTCCAGCAATAATTTTCATCATTCATAAGATAATTTTACAAGATATCTCTTACTAAGGTTGCATCTTCATTTGTGTTTTTAAATTTCCTCAAATGCAGGATAATTCCATACTTTTTTTTTTTAAAGGGGAAGAAGGGGAGAAGGGGGAGGGGGATTGGGGAGAAGGGGGAGAAGGGGTGAGAAGAGGGGGGGGAGAAGGGACTCCTTCCTCCAAATTACCAGGAGAAAGAAGCCTCAGTTCCCCCACTTTTTCAGAAGATTACAGCACTTTTTCATATTTTCATAAATCAATACATTTTTTGTCATTTGCTATACCTTAGATTGAAACTCCAGAGCTGCAAAAGCCTTTACAAGTTTGGAAATTAACTTTCAATTGCAACAATGAAGACAAGTCACTCAGGCAAAGATAACGAGCAAGGATGATTAACAGAGATAGTATCCCATGCTGTCCACACAACAGCAGATATTGTGCACTGTAGTATGAACAAAGTGGTACCTCCGTGGTGTTATTTACATATCAGCACATATTTTCCAGATTTGACTGCAGATTTTCATAAAAATGAAAATTTCTCTATTTCAGGTATGCATACAGTAAATAAAAAACTGAATACACCCTGTGTGAAGATTTCCATGCTCTTCAAAGCCTGCCAGATTTCAGAAGTCTTTGGTCCAAAAACCTCTGACAAGATACATTTCAAAACTGGGAGACAAAAGTTAACAGAAAATTCCCATTTTATATAACCTCAACTTCGTTCAGCTAAAAATGAAATGTAAACAGATGGAGAACTCACTTGGATCTGACGGATGTGGTTGGACACAATTGACAACATGTTTGTCGCCCTCTAGTAGTGTGACTAAGGCTCCGGTTGCCTTGTGCCAGATAAAAACATGGCCGCAATCAGAACCACTCAGAATGTACTCTTCTCCCCAGAAATTAGCTTCTTTAATCTGAAAATAAAACATATGTGTGCTCCAGGATACTAAATAATGTACTTACTAATGTATATATTGATTACATTCACTCATATGGAACTTTGTATGAAATAAGATTCCTATACGATGCAACAAGCGTTTAATGAGTGCTTTCCCTAACAAGTCCTTAGTGCTTACAATATACATATACATAGAATAGTTAGTTAAGTTAGTTAAATCCACCCTAACCATTAGGCCCATATGCTTATCACTGGTTTCCATGGCACAAGCGGATGAGAGCACATAACTCCCCCTGGACGGGACACCAGTCCATCGCAGGTTAACTCCCCAGCAGTGCTGGTACTCATTTTACAGCCGAGTGGACTGAAGCAAGTAAAGTGTCTTCCTCAAGGACACAATGCAGCGCTCATGACAGGAATCAGACCCTGTACCTTTCGCATTTGAGCATGACTCCTGAACCACTGTGAGTTACTGCACCTCACAAAGAGAAGTAGAATCATAGCACTCTGCAGAGCTCATACCTCCAGCCTTTGTTCATTCCCCACCGGAATACAATCTACCTTAGAAACCCTCAATCCACCAAGTTATAACCCCAAACAATCTCTCTCACTGTTGATCTGTATTCCATTTACATTCCAAACACTTGAGGATCATCACTTGTGATCATTGTTTCAGTTTAATTCAGGCTATGCATTCATTGTTTGAGCTCTATTCAGGTTAGATTCACATTCCATCATTTTCATTCATGGCACAAACCAATTGATTTATTACTTGTTACCAGAGACAACTTCACTTAATTTTCTCTTGAGTCCAGAAAATTGATTGTATGGCTGTTCTTTCATGGCATGAGTTCATTGTTTAGCACATTCCATTGAAAAGTTTCAACTAAGTCTTGATAAATCTTGCCCTAAAATATCCCCACCCCTCCATTTCTACTCTCCTTCTGTTTTGAATAAGTCCCAAAATTGAATCACTTCTTCATTAAGCAGCAACAAAACCACACACCAAATTTAATCAAATTCCAATAATCAGTTCTTGAGATATCTTGATGACAAATAAGGAAACAAACAAACAGACAAACAAAAAAAACATAGGAGAAAACATAACCTCTGTCCAACTTTGTTGGCGGAGGTAATAATCATGATATAATTTTTTTACATAGAACAATAAACAACATAACATTTTCATAAATAAATGAACAGGTAAGCAAATGGAGAAAACAAGTTAGACAAAAAGAGTTTTCAATGACTTTATAAATGTTTCAATTGAAGGTGACAGTCTGATCAATAGAAAGATTATTCCACTCGCGAGAAACAGCTTAAAGTGCAGGATGTCTTCTGGTTCTTGCAAGGCGTAGAATGTCATTACTTGATCTTAGGTTTTCCCAGCTGTGACATATAAAGTTAAACAGACATATAAATATGATAATAGAAGGGTTAACTAAACAGGGATGTTAAGCCTTGGGGGTAACGGCATCAAGAAACAGAAAATGATTTAAGTTCCTAAAAGTTCCACTATTTTTGCAACATTTTGAATACAAGAACTTCTTTTTCCGGCTTTTCAAATTTATTCATAAAAAGAAGCGATTCATTCTCAAAATCAACAAAAAGTTTGGGCTCAATGATACAAATCCTCCCTTTACTCTAAATCATCTGCAATTTGTTTTACCCCCCTTCCCCCTCCCCACCCCTGCAACTTTAACTGTGAGTTTTTGCCGCTTATAATAATAGGTAATAATTGGATAAAGTCAAATGACCTGATGTTAGTTAGTGCATTATATAATTGACCAAGATGAGCTCTTAGTACCACACTCCACACTATGACATCACATGTCTGCACCTACCATTGTCCGTGAGTTACGATGACCTTTGAAGACCATCTTGATTTTCGGCGAGTCAACATTTCTCATCATTTCTTCTTCCCTCTCTCTCTGCTTCTTGCGATTCTTGAAGAGTTCCTTGAGACGAGATTGGGCAGCGGCTGCCGATCCTTCACGTCTGCTCTCCTCTGGATCTCTGTTCAAAATAAGAGATGATTTGGTTTCAAAGCTAGATTTTCTATTTTTATTGATGATGGTATTTCGTAAATCCAACAGAGGCTTTAATTCACCTTCAGAGTATTTGTTCAGGGGTCAAGCAAGTTTATATGAAAGAGGACTTTAAAAGAAAGAAAGTATTGAAGAAAGCATTCAAAAATCTTATTCTATTAAGAAAATATATAATTTTAAAGTTTGGTATAATTTGTGTAGAAACGAATGAAATCAGATTAGTTGTGATGTCATAGCCTCAGATTCCTCAAAGTCTTTATGCATTCTATCATATTTTGTCCTGTGATTTTGTAGCTTAAAAACCATGGGAAATGTCAGAAAAGTAATCAAACTGAATCTGGGAAGAGCATTTATAATATACCACCTGAATAAAGTTTGAGGGGGAAATAATTTAAATAATGAAAAAAAAAAAAAAAATAATCTTTGAAATACATTAACAATTGTTAAGAATGTGAGGATAAAGATGCCAACTTTCCATATAGCAATCTAGCAAATTTGAGGGGGTAACCCACCCACCACTAATTGCAAACAAATATATTCCACTGCAGTGTATTTCAGTATGGTCCCCTAAACAGCATACTAAAAAGTCTGAACAATCCTAGCATGGAAAAGTGGTCTAATTTGCATAATATGCAAATTAGCTTCTGCCATAAGACAAAATTAATATTTTCACTATAAATTTTCATCTAAGTACCCAATTGAATCAAATCAAGTGTCCAAACCCATGTTTTAATGGTCAGTGAACATGATAGGCATATTTGCAAACTTATATTTTGAATATAATTTGCATATTATGCATATTATTATGCAAATTAGTTTCCGCTATAAGAAAAAAATCATATTTTCACTATAAGTTTGCATCTAAGTACCCGATTGGAAACAAATAAAGTGTCCACTGCAAACCTATGTTTTAATAGTCAGTGAAAATGGAGGGAAATGATGATGAACAGATTACAAAAACAGATGAAAAAAAGCAAATTTTATCCATGACTTTTACCAGAAACAAAAGAAAGAGGACCCCAATATGGAGAAGATACGAATGATAAACACAAGTTGTGTCAGAGTAACATGAAGGCAGTTGACTCTTCTAATGATGTATATCCAACCAGAGAACAGAAGCAGCTATGCAGTTCATCCCACAGTCACTACTGACGTTGTTGCAAGGTTTGTTTCTTGGCAAAAACACTGATCTGAAGGTGGCATCAAGTGGGGAAGCTATAATGCAAGCAACAAGGCCATGAATCTAGCTATAATGCAAGCAACAAGGCCAAGAGTCAATCTAGCTATAATGCAAGCAACAAGGCCAAGAGTCATTTTAGCTATAATGCAAGCAACAAGGCCAAGAGTCAATCTAGCTATAATGCAAGCAAGAAGGCCAAGAGTCATTCTAGTTATAGTACAAGGCCAAGAGTCAACAGGGCCAAAGAGTCATTCTAGCTATAATGCAAGCAACAAGGCCAAGAGTCAATCTAGCTATAATGCAAGCAACAAGGCCAAGAGTCAATCTAGCTATAATGCAAGCAACAAGGCCAAGAGTCAATCTAGCTATAATGCAAGCAACAAGGCCAAGAGTCAATCTAGCTATAATGCAAGCAACAAGGCCAAGAGTCATTTTAGCTATAATGCAAAAAGTCAACAAGGCCAAGAGTCAATCTTCTAGCTATAATGCAAGCAACAAGGCCAAGAGTCATTCTAGCTATAATGCAAGCAACAAGGCCAAGAGTCATTCTAGCTATAATGCAAGCAACAAGGCCAAGAGTCATTCTAGCTATAATGCAAGCAACAAGGCCAAGAGTCATTCTAGCTATAATGCAAGCAACAAGGCCAAGAGTCATTCTAGCTATAATGCAAGCAACA
Organism: Chiridota heheva; assembly: GCA_020152595.1. NCBI lineage: Eukaryota > Metazoa > Echinodermata > Holothuroidea > Apodida > Chiridotidae > Chiridota > Chiridota heheva. The sequence goes on along the minus strand of JAIGNY010003975.1, from coordinate 321,020 downwards.
AGGCCAAGAGTCATTCTAGCTATAATGCAAGCAACAAGGCCAAGAGTCATTTTAGCTATAATGCAAGCAACAAGGCCAAGAGTCAATCTAGCTATAATGCAAGCAACAAGGCCAAGAGTCAATCTAGCTATAATGCAAGCAACAAGGCCAAGAGTCAATCTAGCTATAATGCAAGCAACAAGGCCAAGAGTCATTTTAGCTATAATGCAAGCAACAAGGCCAAGAGTCAATCTAGCTATAATGCAAGCAACAAGGCCAAGAGTCAATCTAGCTATAATGCAAGCAACAAGGCCAAGAGTCATTCTAGCCCCATTGGGCAAGCTATAATGCAAGCAACAAGGCCAAGCGTCAATCTAGCTATAATGCAAGCAACAAGGCCAAGAGTCAATCTAGCTATAATGCAAGCAACAAGGCCAAGAGTCATTCTAGCTATAATGCAAGCAACAAGGCCAAGAGTCATTCTAGCTATAATGCAAGCAACAAGGCCAAGAGTCATTCTTGCTATAATGCAAGCAAGAAGGCCAAGAGTCATTCTAGTTATAGTACAAGCAACAGGGCCAAGAGTCATTCTAGCTATAATGCAAGCAAGAAGGCCAAGAGTCATTCTAGCTATAATGCAAGCAACAAGGCCAAGAGTCATTCTAGCTATAATGCAAGCAACAAGGCCAAGAGTCAATCTAGCTATAATGCAAGCAACAAGGCCAAGAGTTATTCTAGCCCCATTGGGCAAGCTATAATGCAAGCAACAGGGCCAAGAGTCAATCTAGCTATAATGCAAGCAACAAGGCCAAGAGTCAATCTAGCTATAATGCAAGCAACAAGGCCAATAGTCATTTTAGCTATAATGCAAGCAACAAGGCCAAGAGTCATTCTAGCTATAATGCAAGCAACAGGACCAAGAGTCATTGTAGCTATAATGCAAGCAACAAGGCCAAGAGTCAATCTAGCTATAATGCAAGCAACAAGGCCAAGAGTCAATCTAGCTATAATGCAAGCAACAAGGCCAAGAGTCAATCTAGCTATAATGCAAGCAACAAGGCCAAGAGTCATTTGAGCTATAATGCAAGCAACAAGGCCAAGAGTCAATCTAGCTATAATGCAAGCAACAAGGCCAAGAGTCAATCTAGCTATAATGCAAGCAACAAGGCCAAGAGTCAATCTAGCTATAATGCAAGCAACAAGGCCAAGAGTCAATCTAGCTATAATGCAAGCAACAAGGCCAAGAGTCAATCTAGCTATAATGCAAGCAACAAGGCCAAGAGTCAATCTAGCTATAATGCAAGCAACAAGGCCAAGAGTCAATCTAGCTATAATGCAAGCAACAAGACCAAGAGTCAATCTAGCTATAATGCAAGCAACAAGGCTGAGAGTCAATCTAGCTATAATGCAAGCAACAAGGCCAAGAGTCAATCTAGCTATAATGCAAGCAACAAGACCAAGAGTCAATCTAGCTATAATGCAAGCAACAAGGCCGAGAGTCAATCTAGCTATAATGCAAGCAACAAGGCCAAGAGTCAATCTAGCTATAATGCAAGCAACAAGGCCAAGAGTCAATCTAGCTATAATGCAAGCAACAAGGCCAAGAGTCAATCTAGCTATAATGCAAGCAACAAGGCCAAGAGTCAATCTAGCTATAATGCAAGCAACAAGGCCAAGAGTCAATCTAGCTATAATGCAAGCAACAAGGCCAAGAGTCAATCTAGCTATAATGCAAGCAACAAGGCCAAGAGTCATTCTAGCCCCATTGGGCAAGCTATAATGCAAGCAACAAGGCCAAGAGTCAATCTAGCTATAATGCAAGCAACAAGGCCAAGAGTCAATCTAGCTATAATGCAAGCAAGAAGGCCAAGAGTCAATCTAGCTATAATGCAAGCAACAAGGCCAAGAGTCATTCTAGCCCCATTGGGCAAGCTATAATGCAAGCAACAAGGCCAAGAGTCATTCTAGCCCCATTGGGCAAGCTATAATGCAAGCAACAAGGCCAAGAGTCAATCTAGCTATAATGCAAGCAACAAGGCCGAGAGTCAATCTAGCTATAATGCAAGCAACAAGGCCAAGAGTCAATCTAGCTATAATGCAAGCAACAAGGCCAAGAGTCAATCTAGCTATAATGCAAGCAACAAGGCCAAGAGTCATTCTAGCCCCATTGGGCAAGCTATAATGCAAGCAACAAGGCCAAGAGTCAATCTAGCTATAATGCAAGCAACAAGGCCAAGAGTCAATCTAGCTATAATGCAAGCAACAAGGCCGAGAGTCAATCTAGCTATAATGCAAGCAACAAGGCCAAGAGTCAGGCTAGCCCCATTGCAATTTGGACTACAGCAACTGAACTGCACCATCAGTTTGCATCATGGTTCATCGTAGATATTCTTCATACTCTTTAGCTGTTCCTATTCTGAAACGTAGAAGTTCAAGAAAAGTGCCACTCTTACACAATGGGCAGAGTTGCCTGAACCTGGATCAGGAGAGTTCATTCAGTATGTTGGTGACAATGTCGATCACAATATAGGACTCTTGAAGGCTTTGGAATATTCCATGAAATGGGGGAATTATTTCCACTTCCACACCAGGAAAGCTGCTTAGTAAACCTGTACCTAGAGCATCAGTGACAACGGATGACATCATAAAAGCTGCTTAGTAAACCTGTACCTAGAGTATCAGTGACAACGGATGACATCATAACAGCTGCTTAGTAAACCTCTACCTAGAGCATCAGTGACAACGGATGACATCATAAAAGCTGCTTAGTAAACCTCTACCTAGAGCATCAGTGACAACGGATGACATCATAAAAGCTGCTTAGTAAACCTCTACCTAGAGCATCAGTGACAACGAATGACATCATAACAGCTGCCTAGTAAACCTCTACCTAGAGCATCAGTGACAACGGATGACATCATAAAAGCTGCTTAGTAAACCTGTACCTAGAGCATCAGTGACAAGGGATGATATCATAAAAGCTGCCTAGTAAACCTCTACCTAGAGCATCAGTGACAACGGATGACATCATACAAGCTGCTTAGTAAACCTGTACCTAGAGCATCAGTGACAACGGATGATATCATAAAAGCTGCCTAGTAAACCTCTACCTAGAGCATCAGTGACAACGGATGACATCATAAAAGCTGCTTAGTAAACCTCTTCCTAGAGCATCAGTGACAACGGATGACATCATAAAAGCTGCTTAGTAAACCTGTACCTAGAGCATCAGTGACAACGGATGACATCATAAAAGCTGCTTAGTAAACCTGTACCTAGAGCATCAGTGACAACGGATGACATCATAAAAGCTGCTTAGTAAACCTGTACCTAGAGTATCAGTGACAACGGATGACATCATAACAGCTGCCTAGTAAACCTCTACCTAGAGCATCAGTGACAACGGATGACATCATAAAAGCTGCTTAGTAAACCTGTACCTAGAGTATCAGTGACAACGGATGACATCATAACAGCTGCCTAGTAAACCTCTACCTAGAGCATCAGTGACAACGGATGACATCATAAAAGCTGCTTAGTAAACCTCTACCTAGAGCATCAGTGACAACGGATGACATCATAAACGCTGCTTAGTAAACCTCTACCTAGAGCATCAGTGACAACGGATGACATCATAAAAGTGGAAAGGATCAACATCAAAACTTTCAATTCTCAGCACATAAGACGTAATCCATTGACACACAAAGAACTGCAGGCAATGCAAGTGCACGATCCAACGTGTCACATCGATCCTCTGTGGGACGTGACACTTCTCCTTCATCCTAAAAGGCCAGCATGGTCAGGTCTGATGCAGGCTGTTCAACAGGGGACTAACCTGGCAAGTCATCAGTGCAGTTCCTGCCCATGATAGATATGGATCCAACTGACATGTCTTGTATCTTCTCCACACTTACTTATGTGTGTGAACAATCCAAGGTCTACAGCATCACCCCAGTGATTACATTTGACCTGCCACTTTGGTGGAAAACCTGAATGATAAACGAATCAGAGCCGAATGACAGTTACCTGAAGTCTGTTGTCTTGAGACTTGGAGGTTTACACATGGAAATGAGTTTTTTGACCCTCATGTTGCTGCAGGCTCTACTCACAGAACATTACTTATTTGGGACAAGAAGTAGATGCTGTTATACAGGTAAAGCTTGTTTAATCTGCTCAAATTGTAGATCAGGTATCATATTGCAGTGATCAGGTGTGCTACGGTATAATGTATAGGGACTGTACAAGAAATGAGCTACTGTGTATAAGGTTTCAATCAATTCAAAATTTTGAATGGGAGGAGATGTTTGGCGTACCTGTCATTCGAATAAGAGGAGATGTTTGACGTACCTGTCATTTGAATAAGAGGGGATGTTTGACGTACCTGTCATTTGAAAAAGAGGCATTTGACGTACCTGTCATTTGAATAAGAGACGTTTGACGTACCTGTCATTTGAATAAGAGGAGATGTTTGACGTACCTGTCATTTGAATAAGAGGAGATGTTTGACGTACCTGTCATTTGAATGAGAGGAGACGTTTGACGTACCTGTCATTTGAATAAGAGGAGATGTTTGACTTACCTGTCATTTGAATAAGAGGAGATGTTTGACGTACCTGTCATTTGAATAAGAGGAGATGTTTGACGTACCTGTCATTTGAATAAGAGGAGGTGTTTGACGTACCTGTCATTTGAATAAGAGGAGATGTTTGACGTACCTGTCATTTGATTAAGAGGAGATGTTTGACGTACCTGTCATTTGAATAACAGGAGATGTTTGACGTACCTGTCATTTGAATAAGAGGTGATGTTTGATGTACCTGTCATTTGAATAAGAGGAGATGTTTGACGTACCTGTCATTTGAATAAGAGGTGATGTTTGACGTACCTGTCATTTGAATAAGAGGTGATGTTTGATGTACCTGTCATTTGAATAACAGGAGATGTTTGACGTACCTGTCATTTGAATAAGAGGTGATGTTTGATGTACCTGTCATTTGAATAAGAGGAGATGTTTGACGTACCTGTCATTTGAATAAGAGGAGATGTTTGACGCACCTGTCATTTGAATGAGAGGAGATGTTTGACGTACCTGTCATTTGAGTTTGACCTCGGCCTAGATGGCGGCCTCAAGATGAGTTCATCTTCACTCTCTGACTCGGTATCGCTAATCTCCATATCGTCAGTATCTCTACAAAACAAGCAAAATATGACGTCACAGCAAGCAGCTTCTTTACCAGTTTGCTTCAACGCCCACGAAATTTGCAATTCACAAAAACACTCAAATGTGTACCAAATATACCCTCAAGATGTGTTTCATCATTAATTGTCTACAATTAGGCACCATTTGGTTTATTTTTACATGAACCCTGAAAATGTATGCAAACATAAAAAAATAAAAAGCGTAGTCAACCAACTAGCTCCCAGTCAAATCAAAGTTCCTGCGTGTGACTCGTCTGGCAGCAGAGCTTGAATGGTGCACAACTCAAGTGTGAATTACACATTATAAGTACTATCATATTATATCATAATTAGGCCTGAAAATAAATTGTTTGTTTGCCTTTTGTTGAGAAAAAAAATTGCAAGGGAGGGGTGGGCGGAATTTTTTTTTTCTTTTCCAAATTGGATTTTTGCACGGATACTGTATTCTTCAAAAAGCAAATGAAGAGGTTAATAGCAATTGCTCGACATAAGACACCGCTTTCTCTGATCTATAAAGGCTGTTATGATGATGGACATTTTAAAACACGGAGCAGCGCGGGGTCAAACCAATCACTTCATCGAACAAATTGTATCACGTGCTTAGTGTTTGCCAAAATAGTTTTCTACATGTAGTGTAATATGTAATAAAAAAAAAGCTAAATCCATTTGAGCCATTAGGCTCATTGAATCGGTGCTTATTCCCGGTTTCCATGGCGCAAGCGGATGAGAGTACATTACTCCCCATGGACGGGACACCAGTCCATCACAGATTAACTCCCCAGCAGTGCTGGTACTCATTTTTTTTACAGCTGAGTGGACTGAAGCAAGTAAAGAGTCTTGCTCAAAGGACACAATGCAGCGCTCACGACGGGAATCAAACTCGGTACCTCTCGGATGAGAGTACATTACTCCCCATGGACGGAACACCAGTCCATCGCAGATTAACTCCCCAGCAGTGCTGGTACTCATTTTTGTTTTGCAGCTGAGTGGACTGAAGCAAGTAAAGTGTCTTGCTCAAAGGACACAATGCAGCGGTCGCTACGGAATCAAACTCGGTACCTCTCGGATGAGAGTATATTACTCCCCATGAACGGGACACCAGTCCATCGCAGATTAACTCTCCAGCAGTGCTGGTACTCATTTTTTTTTTGCAGCTGAGTGGACTGAAGCAAGTAAAGTGTCTTGCTCAAGGACACAATGCAGCGGTCGCGACGGGAATCAAACCCGGTACCTTTTGCATATGAGCAAGACTCCTTAACCACTGACCCAGAGCACCTCAGGTAATAAGGCAACGCAAAAGTGGTTGCCATGCCAGTTTTACAAAGCAAATCTATAAAAGCACAAATGGCATTAATTGTGATATTATATCGGCTTGGAGAGAAAAACGTCTTTTTAGGAAATAAAAATCCCACCATAAGATCATCATACATACACAAGAACTTCTCTTGTGAAGAAGGGCAGTCTTCGGCTTGGGCTAGGTCGTCTGGGTCGCAGCCTCCTGGGTTCCCTCACAGCACCACTTTCAAACCGATTCCTCAGCTGTGAGACCGATTCCTCCGCTCTTGTTGGTGGTTTTGTGTCGTCTGCAGCGGTTGCTGATGTGGATGGACCTGACCTTGATGTACAAAGGAGACAAAACAGGTTTAAATTAAAGATTAATGTTGTGGCGGAGTGCTTATATACGCATTTAATGCACTGGGCAAAGGACTTGGGCACAGGTGGAATGGACCGGTTTTAGGATTTAGGAGTGCCACTCACAAGTGCAGTCATTTTAACAGTGCATTAAATGAGTACATAAAAACAATGTCAAAACATTCTATACAATTTTGCTTTAATGTCCATGTTACTGATGGTTTAAAATGCATGAAAAACAACTAAAAAAGTATTTTTTCGCTTTAATAAAACATTTACCTGTTCTAAAAATGGAATAAACCAAATAATCAAGGTCGTGCATTATTGGAATTTTATGCACGGGTCGTGACATGCAAATACTCCATAGAAATTGTATAAATTAATTTAACCTTTAAGAAGAATGGTGCCATTATTCAGGATGTAGATGATGTGCTGGTTTTTGTGAGCATTTTATTGACACTCAGTAAACTGGATTTAAATTATCATGAAGATATATCAACATTTCACTATTTGCACTTCAACACCTGTCCTAAAGTTTATATTCAAAAATCTATGAATTAATTCCCTGATGTCATTTTGATATTCGTAAACTGAATTGAGATTATCATGGATAAAGATGTGTCAATATCTCCCTAAAGGGCACTTGCAGCTTGCCATAAAGTTTCTAATTAAAGATATATGAATGTGCCCCTCAGGAAAAGTGGAAAGGGGCTGCCAAAGAAACTCATGGAAGCAAAACTTCACGACTTATGCCGTAAGTCAGAACACACCTCAAATCATATTGTCCCTCTTTTCGCATAGTGACGAACGCCTTGGGACATTGATTAAACGTAAAAGAAAAGTGATATACATATTTCCGCAATAATTTTCTAAACTTGTCTAATTTTCTCTCTTCAGCAAGGTTTAAATGTACTAAGTTACCCTTCAGAAACACAATGAAAAGTAAATTTAAAAATTGCGAAAATATTTGACATCGATTTTTTCACAACTATGTTTTTCTACATTCATCACCATGTGGAAATGGGAATGATATGACCATGGATATACGACAATGAAGAGCGTTTGTTGGAGGCCTTCGCCCCCGAGAGAGCAATGGACCTACTCTATAGGTGTCAGTTATAGTGTCAGTTTTCCTGACATTTAGTATGACATCAGAAACAGGATTTCATTAATCTTGAATGAGTATTCCAACATTTTTGCAAAGAAATTCGAACCTCAAATACACGCATTAAGAATTTTTGGCCCTTAGATCCCTCCAACCGGACACCCTCGATTTTCTCAAAATCAGGGGTCAATCCACACCATTCAACCCAAGAGATTTCACAATTCATTGACTAGCATCCAGCTATTGTTACACCATGCACAACATAGGGGTAATCTATACCCTCTTAACTGACAGCATCTTCATAGTCTATTCGCAGTTCACTTGTAGCAACCAGCTACTATTACACTGTACACAATAGGTCGTTCATCTGGGGCTCAAGCCACATAACTGCTGTGCAGTTTAGCAAATCAAATTAGTCCTTGGCTGAGCCTAAAATTAAATATACATTATATGCTTGGGAGGATTTTGTGCGAAACCCATAAATGATTAATGGACTATTCCTCGTAAAGATGTTTATTTCCTCATGACCAGACAATTTGTATGATTAACGGTGCATGCGCAGCTACATAATGTAACATGCATAAACCAGGGCATCTAAAGCATTCAACAACCTGCACCATCATTTCAGTAATGCAGCAGCATATTTCACATTTTCATTCCTTGAAAAGCTACACCGAACATTTTAGCTGCAATATACACCCTGTTTGAAGTAATGACATGACAAGTGCACATGATGATCTAGCCGCCGCATTGAAAAGCTGTCAAAATAGGGGTTTTACCTGTCTAATGATGCATGTAACATCTCACCTCCACTAATTGGAAAAACCCACAAAAGTAATATCGACTTTCAAGCATAGCAGGATAGTTTCCAGACACTATTGCATGCCTAACAATCATTCAAATTAGTTTAATCACTTATTGGTGAATTGTGTCGCGGAGCTTGGAAACTGTATCCTCAAATTTAATGCGCGAGTGAGCAGGTAATGCACATTGGAAGTGGGGGTACGTAATATGATCACCAGACCAGTTTTCTGTTAATGATCGGCTGTTTAGGACACATTTTTAATTCGGCCTTAGGATCATAATGATTACACAGAATTTATTCCTTCTATGATACAATGTGATCCACAAATTATTCCAAAGGTAGCTATAGATGGATGGTCAAAAGCAATTTGATGCAAGGTTTACACTAGCTTTGGATTTTGGGGAAGGAATTTCCCTCTTTCAAAAAATTTTTGTTAGGGATTTCAGAATTTGGTAGGAAAGTTCAGAATTTTGGTAGGTAATTTCTTTCATACAATTTCTCTTTAGAGGCATGTTAGAAATGTCAACAAGCATAACCCCCTGGCTTCTGCAAGATAATGATTCATAAAAATTAAGAAAATTTAGTCGCTTTATAACTTTTCATCACTAATATATTAATAACATACAGTGCTGGATATTGTAGTTACAGAAAACAACTGTAGTTGGAAACTAGTTACAAATTTCACCACCTACATCGTTTGTTACGTTTCGTTGTATACATTTAAGTCGTAAGGATCTATTCAAAACTTCGCAAGTTATAAGAATTATTTCACCGATAATAAATAACCATTTACTTTTTTTAGTACTTACAGGTAAAACTCTTCTTCAATATATTTATTTCCGTAAATTGCATAATTATTTCATGTGTAATTTCGCTAAAATTTACATCGTTAACCCAAAGTCTAATGATATCACTGAATGCTTAGCACGGATTTGAAAACTTGTCTCAGCCAGCAGCTCCCGGTAGCTGTGCACGACCATCCCGCATTACTTCTAGTCCCGCATTGGATTGTGAAAGCACGTGCTGCTATATTGCAAACCCTGATTTAATGAGGATTGTAAATTGTCAGCAACTTACTGATCATCTTGGTTTGATGCAGCAGCCATCGCCCCAGTAACCTGTGCCGGCGCCTCCACCACACTCACTTTTCGTCTTCTGTTGACTGGTGCATTAAACTGACTTGTTCGGCGATGCTATCAGAAGACAAACACAATACAATCAGCTTTATCAAATTATTTATTTTCAACATCTTAAGTGTTACTTTCAGACATCAAAACGGGTCCACAAATGGAATCGTTTTTCATCCCCTGAACCCCTCTCCTCTACAAAAGCTGTTTTGATGTCAGGTCATGCCACTAGTCGGTCAATCTATTTTCATATGTTTAAATCAGTGTCTGATGGAGAGTATCTGCCTTCCTTTAACAGATGTGGCAATAGGATACCTTTTCCCTTCCTTGATGTCAAGAAGAATTAAAAAAATATATATATGTTCAAAAACACAATTGTGGGTTCACATATTCATACAAATTTTGTTCTCTTTCTACCAATCTTTTGTATTTCAACACAGAATGCTCTGAATCTTGTAACGTCCTTGGGGGTTGGGGGCACTGCTTTTCACATTGTAATTTTTTTTGTATTACTCTTATGAATATTCATGTAAAGGAAAAAAATCAAATCAAATCAAATATGTAAAAAATGAATATTCATGAGAGTTTACTTTAGGGTTCCAGTCTTCTCTCCTTTCTTTGTGCGCAAACACAGACCCTTCACTAAACTCCTTCTGCTCTTCATCTTCTCTCGGCTTCTCGTCCTTCTTCCCCTTTTCTTCATCTTGAAGATCGTCCTCCATCTTCTCTTCACTCTCCTTCCTAACACCTCTTGGATTGCTGGAGCATTCTCCCACACCTTTTCTTTTTTCAGATTCCTTATTTTCCTTTTTATGTCCACCTTTATCATCATTTTCATCCTTAAATTCTTTTTTCTCCTGCCTCAATTCCTTTTTATCATTAAGCTTGGATTCCTCACTAATTCCTGATGCATCCAGTTCTTCGGATGGACGTTTTCGGGAACTTTCTTGCCCCTCTTTTATTCCAGTTTCTTTTGCCAATGATTGATCTTGTGATAATAATTTAGAATCTTGTGTTGGTACTGATTGCACATTTTCCTCCTGTTTAGGAGATGAAAGTGAAGAAGAGATTGCCTCTTGTCCTGTTTTTTCTTTAAAAAGTTCCTTAGAATCCTCCATTTTTTCTGCACTATGGGGGGCTTTTCCACTTGAAGTACTTGCTGCTGAATCTGACTTTTCTTGGGCATCATGTTTTTCTTCTTTTTTATGTTTTTCTGAGTTGTTCGCCTCTTTATCGGAATCAGCTCTGTCTGCGGGCCTGCAATATGCAATAAAGAACAACATTTTTTATATAAGATCTAGAAAGCCTTCTACCCACAATTGGTATCACACCTCCCATCAATTCAAATCTTATTTCCAATTTCATTGGTTATCAATACTGCATCCCATAAAATGCAACCTTAAGTGTACTGATTTTATGGCATACTTTTTACATATTTTTAAAATCTTTATATTCTATACGAAAAGCAAAAAAAAAAAATGGTATCTGTTTTATGCTAGATTTTCTATAATATTGGATTGGGATTGTAGTTGTAGACATACAAAGTATTAAAAATAACAATACAGTTGAAAGACCACAATACAGTTGAAAGACCACAATGCAGTTGGAAGACCACAATACAGTTGGAAGACCACAATACAGTTGAAGGACCACAATGCAGTTGAAAGACCACAATGCAGTTGGAAGACCACAATACAGTTGAAGGACCACAATGCAGTTGAAAGACCACAATGCAGTTGGAAGACCACAATACAGTTGAAGGACCACAATGCACTTGAAAGACCACAATGCACTTGAAAGACCACAATGCAGTTGAAAGACCACAATGCAGTTGAAAGACCACAATGCAGTTGAAAGACCACAATGCAGTTGAAAGACCACAATGCACTTGAAAGACCACAATGCAGTTGAAAGACCACAATGCAGTTGAAAGACCACAATACAGTTGAAAGACCACAATGCAGTTGGAAGACCACAATACAGTTGAAGGACCACAATGCACTTGAAAGACCACAATGCACTTGAAAGACCACAATGCAGTTGAAAGACCACAATGCAGTTGAAAGACCACAATGCACTTGAAAGACCACAATGCAGTTGAAAGACCACAATACAGTTGAAAGACCACAATGCAGTTAAAAGACCACAATGCACTTGTAAGACCACAATGCAGTTGAAAGATCACAATGCAGTTGAAAGACCACAATGCAGTTGAAGGACCACAATACAGTTGAAAGACCACAATGCACTTGAAAGACCACAATGCAGTTGAAGACCACAATGCAGTTGAAAGACCACAATGCAGTTGAAAGATCACAATGGTCTACTCCAAAGAAGACTTAATCAAAGATGATACAGAGCTTCAAGCAATATTTTCCTATATATATATATATATATATATATATATATATATATATATATATATATATATATATATATATATATATATATATATATATATATATATATATATATGTATATATATATATATATATATATATATATATATATATATATATAAAAAATATATATATATATATATATATATATATATATATATATATATATATATATATATATATATATATATATATATATATATAACGTGACTGCAATTTTTGGAACTTTTTTTTCAAAATTAATTTTCACAACTTTCCTTTCATTTTTCTATCACTACAAGTTTGGTTTATATCAATACTAAGACAATAAACTTTACAATAAAAAAAGTCGAAATAAAGAAAATTTCAACATAAATATGCAAATCTAGTCTGATTTCAGTCGTTTCTACACAAATGATACCAAACTTTAAACTTACATATCTCCTTAACGGAATAAGATTTTTGAATGCTTTCTTCACTATTTTGTTTCTTTTGAAGTCCTCTTTCATTAAAGATGAACATGCTTGACCCCTGTATGTTTGTATTTGTAACTTTACATGTGATCTAATCAATACTGTAAATTCACTGTATTTAATGACACCGGACCATAAAATCAAGTCTATATGCCTCTACAGATGCAGCATATATTGATATTACTATTCCTTTTTACTGTCTGTTTGTGTATACATATCAATTGTATCTGTAATATATACACGGACAAGCACATTTACATATATATTTGCAACACTGTCATTTATATTTAATTCATACGACTGAAATCACACACAGATTCCATTTATTTGACTAAGCAGAGATCCTTAGCACTCTTGATTCTTACTGCTTGTTTGTGTATACATATCCTTTGTATCTGTAAATGTATACACAGACAACGACCTTCATGTGTAACTCGCATACAGCTAATTGTTATTTGTACACCTTACACAGACTCTAACGTCACTACACCTAATTATTTAAACAGTATTTAAGCCGACCTTCAAAGCCATAATACTGACCTCGTACTGTAACGCCAACATTACAACATCCCATTGTTATCGACACTTCGCTCATACAATCAACTCAGGACACTTGACCTAAAAACCTCCTTAACGTATCATTAAGCTACTCATTAACTCATCTAAAACTACATTAGACACTACCAGACTACCCAACCACTTCATTTATATTGTATCGTTGATGACCGCTTAGCCTTGACTATGGATTGTGTATTTGGGGCTTTGTCATTTGTGTCATTTGATTCATTCCACTCATTAATTCTTGCCTCAGGCTCTGGTGAGAGTCATATTGGGTTCTTGACATATAGTTTTTTTTAATTTATTTCATTTATGCATTATCTGTAGCATTAAAGTGTCAGCATGGGACCGGGCCCAGGGCATACTTGACCTTTTCTTGGTTGGCTATGTTTGCCTACGGCTATTTGCAAAACTACTTCATTCAAATTGATGTTTTATTACCTGACATGTAAATCGAACCAGCCTCTGGGCTGGCGATCGATAGGTAATGTCTATGGTTTGTGAATTATATTATGTACCCCTGAACTCATCCTTTAAGGATTGATAAAGGTGCATCAGGTTCATCCTGTATGACAGTGGACAAAAGAAACTCCACTGTGAAGATTAAAACTACTTTAATATCCTTTTCTATTCATGAGTTTTTAAGTTTTAGTGATGCATAGGTACCGTATTTGACATAATAAGCGCCCATGCTCTAATAAGTGCCCAGCTAACATTTTTTAACTAATAACATATCCCAACATTATAATAAATAATGCTGTTACTATTGATGTTCCATACAATTTTCGTACAGTAGCATAAATCCCTGTTAATATGGGGAAAAGAAATTTGTGGTAATTACTTATGAATAGGGATATCTTTCCCTCTGTTTCGCTGAATTTACACTGTGCGCAACTCCCGAGCATGGCCACTTATTAGAAAGGATCTAAAAAGTGGTGCAATTTTATTTTCGTAAGCACCCTTTTGATAATTACAGGTATAAAAAATCTACTCTAGAAATTTTGTAATATACTTTTGTTGGAATTTTATTTTGACTTGTTCTTGGCAATGTAAAATACCCTATCAAAATGTTATGGTAGGTGCAATAGACATACTACATCACCCTGCCCTTTTTGATGTAAACTGTCAATGTCCAGGAAGGTAGCTGGTTTGTGTCATTTACTTTTGTCAGGGATTGTAGGTCGGTAAATTGGGTATTTTGCATTCCTTTTTCAACAGGTTATATAGAGATGTCCACGGCTGTTTGATCAACCAGTTGTAAAACACAGGTAACTGAAGACCCACCAAGATCTGAGCCCAGACCTCTAGCTTGCCAAGAGGATGCTATGACCATGGAGGTCTCAAAATATCATGAAATGATCAATTGCATATACTTCACAAGACACTGCAGCTTAAGGACACTTGTGATACATCATATGGTTGTGAGGCACAACAAAAATCTCACACATTTTTTTTAATTAAATAAATTCATTTATTTCAGGAATCTGAGACTATTTTGTCACTTCTAGAATGTTTCAAGTTACATATTTGTGCACAAATCTGTTTGAAATTTCAACTTGGATATCTTCTAAAAATTATATTTTTTGGACACTTCCTGCATCATTTGGTTGTTTTTATTGTCCTTATGCATATACGATGGACAAGCATGACAACTACATTTACATCTTTTGTTCCATGTAATAACGGGAGACTTCAAAGTTCTCTACGATGCTTGTTCACACTTTTTCTTTTATACTAAAACATGCTTCACCAATGAAGTAACAATTTAGTACCTCTCAGAAGGGCCACCTGCTGCAGCCCCCTCATCTGCCTCATGACTGTGCCCTGCTGCTGACCTTTGACCTGCTGCTGACCTCTGCCCCATTGCTGACCCTTGACCTGCCTCAGGACCTGAAGATGAGCCAAACCCTGGTGACCTCTCGGAAGATGAGGTGCTAGGTCGGTCATCTCTTCTGGGTGTTCTTCTGGCGTGCTGAGTGCTGGTGTCCTCCAGCCACCTGGTCAACATCTCGGACATTCGCTGGACGATTGACACTCGTGGGGGTGGTTCTTCTGCTGTGAAGTGACACCAGTTCTTATGGCATTAAGTGCAAGGAACAGATGACCAATATTGTTCTTAATAATTCATTCCCCAACGATTAACCCCAAATAATAAATGCAACTAACCTAGTGTATGTTACTTTTAACATCATATACAATACAGAAATACAATTTTATCAAAAGCTTTGCACCCTTCTAGATGGTTGAGTTCAAATCAAAACAACAAAATTGTCATACTACTTGGATCTCCTTCTGATTAGCAATGGGGAGTATCAACTGTTTGAGTCTGTGATAAGATCATTTTTTCAAGAAGACAGTTACATCATGCATTCATCAAGTTCTGTACCATGCTCACACCACACAAACCCATCACTGCTCTTATAAGGATTACAGGAATATTCCTGTGAATTTCAATTTTGACATATATGATAGAGGACTATTAAAGAAAAAATTTGGTGTAAAAATCAGGTTGATATCTTTACTCCGTTTTTCATCAGATGTCATCAGCGTGTCCTACATGTAGCAGTGTAACATGTGATGTCATGAAAGGCAGATGCTAGACAGTTCTATAAGTATTTCTATAAAACAAATGTTCTTCATGTTTAAGGTTCATGAGCAGATGAGCAAACTATGTTTTTATAAAGTGCATGTTATACCCCAACTCAATAATTAAACAAAAAATGCCTCCAGTAATTTAGGGAAAGCAATTAACTTTCAAAGAAATGCACAAAAAATATCTTTCATTTACCTTTATGACATCACACTGTATACTGTAAGGTCACATTTCAACACACTCACGCAATCTTTGAAATGCAATAAGTCCATAACAAAAAAAGATATCAACATGGTTTTTACACCAAATTGTTTCTTTAATAGTTCTCTATCTTATACATGGAAATGAAATTCATGGGAATATTCCTTTACCCTTGTTCATGTAGGTTTAAACAATTAAGCTTTGTGATTCATAATTATGAACCAATGAAACATGCAAGCTTTGTGCTTTATAATTATGAACCAATAAACCATGCAAGCTTTGTGCTTCATCATTATGAACCAATGAAGCAGCCAAGTTTTGTGCTTCATCATTATGAAACATTGAAGCATACAAGCTTTGTGCTTCATCATTATGAACCATAGAAGCATGCAAGCTTTGTACTTCATCATTATGAACCAATGAAGCATGCAAGTTGTGTGCTTCATCACTATAAACCAATGAAGCATGACGCTTTGTGCTTCATCATTATGAACAAATGAAGCATGCAGGCTTTGTACTTCACCACTGTAAAGCAATGAGGCATGCATGCTTTGTGCTTCACCATGCAAACTTTGTGCTTCATCATTAAGAACCAATGAAGCAGCCAACTTTTGTGCTTCATCATTATGAAACATTGAAGCATACAAGCTTTGTGCTTTATCATTATGAACCAAAGAAACATGCAAGCTTTGTGCTTCATCATTATGAACCAATGAAGCATGATGCTTTGTGCTTCATCATTATGAACAAATGAAGCATGCAAGCTTTGTAGTTCACTCTATAAAGCAATGAAGCATGCATGCTTTGTGCTTCACCATTATGAACCATGCAAACTTTGTGCTTCTCATTATGAACCAATGAAGCATGCAAGTTTAAAGCTTCATCATTGTGAACCAATGAAGTATGCAAGCTTTGTGCTTCATCATTATAAAACATTGAAGCATACAAGCTTTGTGCTTCATCATTATGAACCAAAGAAGCATGCAAGCTTTGTGCTTCATTATTATGAACCAATGAAGCATGATGCTTTGTGCTTCATCATTATGAACAAATGAAGCATGCAAGCTTTGTAGTTCACCACTGTGAAGCAATGATGCATGCATGCTTTGTGCTTTACCATGCAAACTTTGTGCTTCATCATTATGAACCAATGAAGCAGCCAAGTTGTGTGCTTCATCATTATGAAACATTGAAGCATACAAGCTTTGTGCTTCATCATTATGAACCAAAGAAGCATGCAAGCTTTGTGCTTCATCATTATGAACCAATGAAGCATGCAAGCTTTGTAGTTCACCACTGTGAAGCAATGATGCATGCATGCTTTGTGCTTCACCATGCAAACTTTGTGTTTTATCATAATGAACCAATGAAGCAGCCAAGTTTTGTGCTTCATCATTATGAAACATTGAAGCATACAAACTTTGTGCTTCATCATTATGAACCAAAGAAACATACAAGCTTTGTGCTTCATCATTATGAACCAATAAAGCATGACGCTTTGTGCTTCATCATTATGAACAAATGAAGCATGCAAGCTTTGTAGTTCACTCTATAAAGCAATGAAGCATGCATGCTTTGTGCTTCACCATTATGAACCATGCAAACTTTGTGCTTCATCATTATGAACCAATGAAGCAGCCAAGTTTAAAGCTTCATCATTATGAAACATTGAAGCAGCCAAGTTTTGTGCTTCATCATTATGAAACATTGAAGCATACAAGCTTTGTGCTTCATCATTATGAACCAAAGAAGCATGCAAGCTTTGTGCTTCATCATTATGAACCAATAAAGCATGCAAGTTGTGTGCTTCATCACTATGAACCAATGAAGCATGACGCTTTGTGCTTCATCATTATGAACCAAAGAAGCATGCAAGCTTTGTAGTTCACCACTGTGAAGCAATGAAGCATGCATGCATGCTTTGTGCTTCACCATTATGAACCATGCAAACTTTGTGCTTTATCATTATGAACCAATGAAGCATGACGCTTTGTGCTTCATCATTATGAACCAAAGAAGCATGCAAGCTTTGTAGTTCACCACTGTGAAGCAATGAAGCATGCATGCATGCTTTGTGCTTCACCATTATGAACCATGCAAACTTTGTGCTTTATCATTATGAACCAATGAAGCAGTCAAGTTTTGTGCTTCATCATTATGAAACATTGAAGCAGCCAAGTTTTGTGCTTCATCATTATGAACCATGCAAACTTTGTGCTTCATCATTATGAACCATAGAAGCATGCAAGCTTTGTGCTTCATCATTATGAACCAATGAAACATGCAAGTTGTGTGCTTCATCACTATAAACCAATGAAGCATGACGCTTTGTGCTTCATCATTATGAACAAATGAAGCATGCAAGCTTTGTACTTCACCACTGTAAAGCAATGAGGCATGCATGCTTTGTGCTTCACCATTATGAACCATGCAAACTTTGTGCTTCATCATTATGAACCAATGAAGCAGCCAACTTTTGTGCTTCATCATTATGAAACATTGAAGCATACAAGCTTTGTGCTTTATCATTATGAACCAAAGAAACATGCAAGCTTTGTGCTTCATCATTATGAACCAATGAAGCATGATGCTTTGTGCTTCATTATTATGAACAAATGAAGCATGCAAGCTTTGTAGTTCACTCTATAAAGCAATGAAGCATGCATGCTTTGTGCTTCACCATTATGAACCATGCAAACTTTGTGCTTCTCATTATGAACCAATGAAGCATGCAAGTTTAAAGCTTCATCATTGTGAACCAATGAAGTATGCAAGCTTTGTGCTTCATCATTATAAAACATTGAAGCATACAAGCTTTGTGCTTCATCATTATGAACCAAAGAAGCATGCAAGCTTTGTGCTTCATTATTATGAACCAATGAAGCATGATGCTTTGTGCTTCATCATTATGAACAAATGAAGCATGCAAGCTTTGTAGTTCACCACTGTGAAGCAATGATGCATGCATGCTTTGTGCTTCACCATGCAAACTTTGTGCTTCATCATTATGAACCAATGAAGCAGCCAAGTTGTGTGCTTCATCATTATGAAACATTGAAGCATACAAGCTTTGTGCTTCATCATTATGAACCAAAGAAGCATGCAAGCTTTGTGCTTCATCATTATGAACCAATGAAGCATGATGCTTTGTGCTTCATCATTATGAACAAATGAAGCATGCAAGCTTTGTAGTTCACCACTGTGAAGCAATGATGCATGCATGCTTTGTGCTTCACCATGCAAACTTTGTGCTTTATCATAATGAACCAATGAAGCAGCCAAGTTTTGTGCTTCATCATTATGAAACATTGAAGCATACAAACTTTGTGCTTCATCATTATAAACCATAGAAGCATGCAAGCTGTGCTTCATCATTATGAACCAATGAAGCATGCAAGTTGTGTGCTTCATCACTATAAACCAATGAAGCATGACGCTTTGTGCTTCATCATTATGAACAAATGAAGCATGCAAGCTTTGTACTTCACCACTGTGAAGCAATGAGGCATGCATGCTTTGTGCTTCACCATTATGAACCATGCAAACTTTGTGCTTCATCATTATGAACCAATGAAGCAGCCAAGTTTTGTGCTTCATCATTATGAAACATTGAAGCATGCAAGCTTTGTGCTTTATCATTATGAACCAAAGAAACATGCAAGCTTTGTGCTTCATCATTATGAACCAATGAAGCATGCAAGCTTTGTACTTCACCACTGTAAAGCAATGAGGCATGCATGCTTTGTGCTTCACCATTATGAACCATGCAAACTTTGTGCTTCATCATTATGAACCAATGAAGCAGCCAAGTTTTGTGCTTCATCATTATGAAACATTGAAGCATGCAAGCTTTGTGCTTTATCATTATGAACCAAAGAAACATGCAAGCTTTGTGCTTCATCATTATGAACCAATGAAGCATGCAAGCTTTGTACTTCACCACTGTGAAGCAATGAGGCATGCATGCTTTGTGCTTCACCATTATGAACCATGCAAACTTTGTGCTTCATCATTATGAACCAATGAAGCAGCCAACTTTTGTGCTTCATCATTATGAAACATTGAAGCATACAAGCTTTGTGCTTTATCATTATAAACCAAAGAAACATACAAGCTTTGTGCTTCATCATTATGAACCAATAAAGCATGACGCTTTGTGCTTCATCATTATGAACAAATGAAGCATGCAAGCTTTGTAGTTCACTCTATAAAGCAATGAAGCATGCATGCTTTGTGCTTCACCATTATGAACCATGCAAACTTTGTGCTTCATCATTAGGAACCAATAAAGCAGCCAAGTTTTGTGCTTCATCATTATGAAACATTGAAGCATACAAGCTTTGTGCTTCATCATTATGAACCAAAGAAGCATGCAAGCTTTGTGCTTCATCATTATGAACCAATAAAGCATGCAAGTTGTGTGCTTCATCACTATGAACCAATGAAGCATGACGCTTTGTGCTTCATCATTATGAACAAATGAAGCATGCAAGCTTTGTAGTTCACTCTATAAAGCAATGAAGTATGCATGCTTTGTGCTTCACCATTATGAACCATGCAAACTTTGTGCTTCATCATTATGAACCAATGAAGCAGCCAAGTTTTGTGCTTCATCATTATGAAACATTGAAGCATACAAGCTTTGTGCTTCATCATTATGAACCAAAGAAACATACAAGCTTTGTGCTTCATCATTATGAACCAATAAAGCATGAAGCTTTGTGCTTCATCATTATGAACCAATGAAGCAGCCAAGTTTTGTGCTTCATCATTATGAACCAATGAAGCAGCCAAGTTTTGTGCTTCATCATTATGAAACATTGAAGCAGCCAAGTTTTGTGCTTCATCATTATGAACCATAGAAACATGCAAGCTTTGTGCTTTATCATTATGAACCAATGAAGCATGAAGCTTTGTGCTTCATCATTATGAACCAATAAAGCAGCCAAGTTTTGTGCTTCATCATTATGAAACATTGAAGCAGCCAAGTTTTGTGCTTCATCATTATGAACCATAGAAACATGCAAGCTTTGTGCTTCATCATTATGAACCAATAAAGCATGCAAGTTGTGTGCTTCATCACTATGAACCAATAAAGCATGCAAGCTTTGTGCTTCATTATTATGAACCAATGAAGCATGCAAGCTTTGTGCTTTATTATTATGAAACAATGAAGCATGCAAGCTTTGTGCTTAAATTTTCTAAAATCTGCCAAAGAGTGGCTATTTAAACAAATTTTAGTAAAATAATTTTACACAGCATGCTTTATTTTATTATAATTTTTTTTTTCTGAGACCACACAGAAAATAATTACAGTTAGTGTTGGGACAGCCGATTCTGCTCCTAAGTCATGCTTTGTAAATACCAAGCCTGCAATAATGAAATTAACATATCACATCCGAGAAAAAAAAATTCCTTGATAAGTTTACCTTGTGTCCTCTCACTTCGTGGCCTTGCTTTAGGTCCCGTATCAGACCAGTCACCCCTCAGTCGCAACCGCTTCACTGGATTTCCAGAATCCATCTGTGTCATTATCAGAAGAAAAAGAAAGAGCAAAAAATGTAGTTAAAAGGCTACGCATATCTAGCCAATTTTAGATACGTGAAAGAGCATGGAATTCTGGGTAAAACAAGTCTTTACAATTTGTATAAAAGCTTATCTAATTTTCAAGTTATGACTAAACAAAGTTTCAAGATTTATTAATTTGTGCGGAATTTGTGATGTAGTAAGAGGAACACATCTCAAAATCTTTATGTAAGTCTTTAAATTCTGTTCTTCAAATTCAGCTACTTGTGAATTTCAGAATTGTCTGTTTTAGATACATGATTCAGAGTATGACCAAGTTCTGAAAACATTTGCCCAAAGTCCAATGCTATATTTCAGACAACATTCACAGAGGGTCAAAAAACAACAAAGGGTTTACAAAAGGTGATAAAGACAGGCCTCCTAGCCACTTAAAAACAAAATTGTTTATGAATTTAGGCCATTTATTGTGAATTTGATGCTTTTCATGCTAACTGGTTATAACAAAATTATGTGTTTTAATGCTTCACCAGTTTGTTCATATGATTTTTCCAGGTTTTGTTTACCGAGATGAATATAAAAAGCGGAACATGCGGAAGTTTCTCTTTAAGCCTACCCGCACCCGACATCTGAGTTAATCCTGAAAACTCAGTTATGACAATCACCAACCCGACTTCCTGTACAGTGTATTGTGTTTCCACTCCAAACGATGATTGTTCATCTGCCATTTCCATGCACACCATAGCTAGCTAAGTAGCCCAAGGTTATTTGTGTACATAAGACTACAGAAAGCAGTAATTGGGGTACGTTTGTGATTGAAATCATCCGTGTTAGGTGTCTTAGTGGGAGAAATTTGTTTGCAAACTTTTGTGTCTGTATCATATGCCTGAGGTAATGTGGCACTGAGGTGATGTGGTCATTAACTGTGAATGACTGGAAAGATATTGCTTCATGAAGATATCAGTCAAACTTCCATTTGGAATTGTTTTCTTAAACTCCAGATGATTTGCTTCCTATTATGGGATTGCACCTGCACTAAACAACATCCATCAATTCTATTTGCATATTGTGCAGTGTGCAATAAGTTGGTCCAAGTGGTGTGTCTAAATGGGCTATAAGCCCGCACCCCTCCCCCAAAAAAAATTGTAGGCCCCCCCACCCGCCAATTTTGTCAAAGCCAAACATAATTAACTGAAATATGAAATGAATCATAGAAAAACACAGATGTTGATACTTTATTCATATCAACATAATTATCTTTCATTTTTTACTAAAAATCTTAAAATGTGGACCAAAAATTTCCATTTTGGACACAAAATCTTCCACTTTGGACACAAAATCTTCCATTTTGGACACAAATTCTTCAATTTGGATCATAAATCCTCAATTTTGGACCAAAAACCCTCAATTTTTGGAACAAAAATTTAAATTTACAACTCAGGGACAAGAACCTTCAATTCTGGACCAAGATAGGGAGGTGAACATCTTATGTGTTTTTCAACTTCCACTATTTGCTAACTTGGTTTGTAAGACCATGGCAATATTCCTTTAAGAAACAACCATGGCATTACACAGAATCAATAATTGCCATTTAAAAATTGAAAGAGAGTTTACTCTCTGGAAAAAGGTTTTGCTTGAGTGATTCTAAAGGATTACTTTAGTGGACAAGCAAGTCTATCTTATATGAAAGAGGACTTCAAAGAAACAAAATGGTGAAAAAAGCATTGCAAAATCTTATTCCGTTAAGGAGATATTAAGAATTAGCTCAGTGGTCAAGCAAGTCTATCTTATATGAAAGAGGACTTTAAAAGAAACAAAATGGCAGAGAAAGCATTGCAAATTTGTATTCCATTAAGGAGAAATTTTAGTTTCAAGCTTGGTATCATTTGTGTAGAAATCAGACTAGTTGTGATGTCAAAGCCTCAGATTACGCAAAATCTTTATGTATTTTATCATATTTTGTCCTGCAATTTTATGGCTTCAAAACCATTAAATCTTTCATGTATGATAAACTTGCTTGAACCTTGAAGTAAGCCTTTAATCTATCCCCTCCTTAGTCAATTTCAAAATAAAATGTGGTTTGAGGAGTGTCATTTATAGTTCTCCTGAGCTTAAAATCTTGAGAATGATTGATGGTAAGGACATAGTGGTCTATCTCCTTAAATGAAAATGACTGTGGTGTTCTGTATGGTGTTGTTAGAAATAAGCACACTTTAAAACTTTTGTTGGTTGGTAATCAATCAGGCTTCACATCACCAAAATGGGACAAAATGGCCATGTGTTCCAATATAAGTAAAGTCTTATAGGTTGGGGTCCATTGCATCTTTGTGTGCTCAAACATTTCCAGGGGTATGACTAAGCATCCAGCTTATTAGGTTGTCCCACTTTTGAAATTGAATGGCTGGGGGGACATAATTAGAGGACATATTTAGAGGACATAATTAGAGGACATAATTAGAGGACATATTTAGAGAACATATTAAGAGGACATATTTAGAGGACATATTTAAAGGACATATTTAAAGGACATATTTAGAGGACATATTTAGGGGACATATTTAGGGGACATAATTAGAGGACATAATTAGAGGACATGTTTAGAGGACATATTTAGAGGACATATTTAGAGGACATAATTAGAGGACATATTTAGAGGACATATTTAGAGGACAAATTTTAAGGACATATTCTGAGGACATAATTAGAGGACATATTTAAAGGACATATTTAGAGGACATACTTAGAGGACATATTTAGAGTCAGAGAAAATGCAAAGTATTTATAGAAAGATTCTATGATATTAACAGTGGAAAGGGTGGCCTTAAATTTAATAGAGAAAATGGATCTCTGGAATATTACACATTAAACAATGAATGTATAATAGTATATCACTAAATAAGCTATGCAGAAAATAATGTATTATAGTATATCACTAAATGTGCTATGCAGAAAATAATGTATAATAGTATATCACTAAATGTGTTATGCAGAAAATAATGTATTATAGTATATCACTAAATGTGTTATGCAGAACATAATGTATAATAGTATATCACTAAATGTGTTATGCAGAAAATAATGTATAATAGTATATCACTAAATGTGTTATGCAGAACATAATGTATAATAGTATATCACTAAATGTGTTATGCAGAAAATAATGTATAATAGTATATCACTAAATGTGTTATGCAGAAAATAATGTATAATAGTATATCACTAAATGTGTTATGCAGAACATAATGTATAATGGTATATCACTAAATGTGCTATGCAGAACATAATGTATAATGGTATATCACTAAATGTGCTATGCAGAACATAATGTATAATAGTATTTCACTAAATGTGTTATGCAGAACATAATGTATAATGGTATATCACTAAATGTGTTATGCAGAAAATAATGTATTATAGTATATCACTAAATGTGTTATGCAGAAAATAATGTATAATGGTATATCACTAAATGTGTTATGCAGAACATAATGTATAATAGTATTTCACTAAATGTGTTATGCAGAAAATAATGTATAATGGTATATCACTAAATGTGTTATGCAGAAAATAATGTATAATAGTATATCACTAAATGTGTTATGCAGAACATAATGTATAATAGTATATCACTAAATGTGTTATGCAGAAAATAATGTATAATAGTATATCACTAAATGTGTTATGCAGAAAATAATGTATAATAGTATATCACTAAATGTGTTATGCAGAACATAATGTATAATGGTATATCACTAAATGTGCTATGCAGAACATAATGTATAATGGTATATCACTAAATGTGCTATGCAGAACATAATGTATAATAGTATTTCACTAAATGTGTTATGCAGAACATAATGTATAATGGTATATCACTAAATGTGTTATGCAGAAAATAATGTATTATAGTATATCACTAAATGTGTTATGCAGAAAATAATGTATAATGGTATATCACTAAATGTGTTATGCAGAACATAATGTATAATGGTATATCACTAAATGTGTTATGCAGAACATAATGTATAATAGTATTTCACTAAATGTGTTATGCAGAACATAATGTATAATGGTATATCACTAAATGTGCTATGCAGAACATAATGTATAATGGTATATCACTAAATGTGTTATGCAGAAAATAATGTATTATAGTATATCACTAAATGTGTTATGCAGAAAATAATGTATAATGGTATATCACTAAATGTGTTATGCAGAACATAATGTATAATGGTATATCACTAAATGTGCTATGCAGAACATAATATATAATGGTATATCACTAAATGTGCTATGCAGAAAATAATGTATAATGGTATATCACTAAATGTGTTATGCAGAAAATAATGTATAATAGTATATCACTAAATGTGTTATGCAGAAAATAATGTATAATAGTGTATCACTAAATGTGCTATGCAGAAAATAATGTATGATAGTATATCACTAAATGTGCTATGCAGAAAATAATGTATAATGGTATATCACTAAATGTGTTATGCAGAAAATAATGTATAATAGTATTTTACTAAATGTGTTACATGAAAATAATGTATAATGGTATATCACTAAATGTGTTATGCAGAAAATAATGTATAATAGTATATCACTAAATGTGTTATGCAGAAAATTACTTTAGAAGTCATGTGTCACAATGTTCCTGAATATGCAGAGTATAAACTTGTACAAATGCTACTGTAGCCCATGTATGAGCTATGTACAACTAACATATCATTTCAGGGCATGACCTAATGACAATATGACAACTCTGTTGGTCCGCATTATCATAATTTTCACAGCATGCATATGAGAAAATACGCCAGTAACACAGTGCTCTCCAGTGTCAAGAATCTGCGAGACGAGCAGATGGTTATGAAAGCCAAACATGAACCATGTAGAACAAAACATTAAAGGAGACAGAAAGTCTGGCTTTTTCTTCATTTAATACAATAGAAATAATAATTATTAAGCTTAGTCATGCTGAAGAAACTTCACATTGTACAAAACAATTTAGCACATTCATCAAAACATAAATTCTGTCAATATAAACTTCTAAGAAATAATTTTTCCTGTGCATGGGTCTATGAATTTGTATTTGTATATTTCAATAATGATTCAAGGCCTTAGAACTTAATGTCAAAGTATTTGGAAAGAAAATTTCAAAGAGAATTCTAAAGAAATACATTAGCACACAGAGGCCAAATTTTGTCATCATTGGCCATTAAGGATTTTTGGCCCTTAGACCCCTCCAACCCGAAACCCTCAATTTTCTCAAAATCAGGGGTAATCCACACCATTCAACCCGAGAGACTCTTCACAATTCTTTAACTAGCAACCAGCTTATTTTACACTATACACAACACAGGGGTAATCTATACCTTCTTAACTAACAGCCTATTCTTAGTATATTCACAGTTCACTTGTTAGCAACCAGCTACTGTTACACTGTACACAATAGATCATTCATCTGGGGTTCAAGCTACATAACTGCTGTTCAGTGATGCAAATCAGATAAGTCCTTTGCTGAGCCTAAGTGTAAATATTCATTATATGCTTGGGAGGACTCGTGCAAAACCCATGAATGATTGATGGACCATTCCTCGTAAGGATGGAAACCCATGAATGATTGATGGACCATTCCTTGTAAGGATGGAAACCCATGAATGATTGATGGACCATTCCTCGTAAGGATGGAAACCCATGAATGATTGATGGACCATTCCTCCTAAGGATGGAAACCCATGAATGATTGATGGACCATTCCTCGTAAGGAATGATTGATGGACCATTCCTCGTAAGAAATGATTGATGGACCATTCCTCGTAAGGAACGATTGATGGACCATTCCTCGTAAGGAATGATTGATGGACCATTCCTCGTAAGGAATGATTGATGGACCATTCCTCGTAAGGATGGTTATTTCATCTTGGCATGACTGAGACAAAATGGCAGCATCCGTGCTACTACTTCAAACTTGGGAATGAATAAGAATTTATGATGGGGTTTTTGGTACTTGGTTTATTTTCTAATTCTCCATCATATATCAAGTTAGAATGGTTGACTTTATTCCTCCTCATACAGTACGTATGACCAGTTTTTTTTGACAGGGAATTTGGCTACTCTGCATCCATGATGTCAATTTTCCCACAAAATTGTATGATTTTCTTTTTTTATGATATTTTATGCTCTTTGTCAATTTTGATCAAAATTGTATGAATTTTAAGATTTTATGCCAGTCTGGGAGATGAAGAATCCATACCCCTTTGATGTCACATACCATTGGGTTTTTTCTGCCATTTTATACTGCTTTCTTATGTGAATAGCCCTTTATCTTCATAACTATCATGTTTACAGTGATCTTTAATTTTAATAATTTGATTAATCATCTCTCAATATTTTATTTTTACTGCTTTTAATGAGCAGTGGTGTTTTAGTTTTAAATTTGTTTCCTTTTCAACAATTTTAGTATTACTCTTATTATAACATTTTTGAATATTCTTACCTATTCATCTTATTTTAACATTTCTTTATGTCCATGTATATGGTGTTTATTATGTAATGCGCTTAGAGCTTTTTAAGATCAAGTGCACTATAAATGTATAATAATAATAATTGTGCAATAACAGCTACAAATTAAAAATGCTATAAATTGGTCAATTTTTAACCAATTTTGATGTTACAATGGTTTAAATCCTATCTTAAACCAATTAAGCTCGTATTGCCTCTAGCTGCCCATAGTCCTTTCAGGGGAAGAAATGTTAGATAGTTAATCAATCCTATAGTACGTTGCTATCATGAACTGTCTGTCACTCCTACGCTGATTTCTTATTATAAAACTTTAAAAGCTGTTGCCTAATGAACGCAGCATTGCAAGCAATTTCTTTCGATAATCAGACAAATTTTATAAGATGGTTTGACTTTTTGCTTACACACAACAAAGTTTAAAATTGAGGCTTTTTGATGAATGACTGATACTGTAAAATTTGCTAGAAATGCTGTTTTGTGGAGAAATTTGCTTTAGTGAAGTGCAATTTATTTCTGTAACGATGTGAATGTTGCTTTAGTGGGCAAAGTAACGCCCCTTGAACCAATCTATGAAAACACATGCCAAAATTTTTCTCTTTAAGCCTACCCCCACCTGACACCTGAGTTAATCCTAAAAACTCAGGTAGGACAATTACCAACCCGACTTTCTGTTCAGTGTATTGTTTCCACTAAAAACAATGTGTATTTGCCATTCCCATGCACACCACAGCCAAGTAGCCCAAGACTATTCGTGTGTATAAGATTACACAAAGCCAGAGCTGAAGAATCAAGGCACTTTTGTGATTGAAATCACTTATCCGTGTTAAGTGTCTTAGTGGCACAAGTTTGTTTTCAAACTGGTGATAAAAATAGCTGTGTATCATAATGCTTGAGGTATTAATGTGCACTAACTGTGAATGATTGATGGACCATTTTTCCTAAGGGAAGATATTTCTTCATGAGAGGTCAAACTTTTTCTTTCCCATTTGTTTTATTCCATTTAAAAAAAAACAATCACTTATCATTTTTAGTCAAAGAGTGTTCAACACACAGGAGGTGTTTTAGGGAACTTTTTAGAGAGAGGGCTTTTTCACAAATTTCTCATAATTTTTTAACGCAACAAGTTTATAATAAATGAAAGCTGAGACGTTGGACTTTACATTGATGTGTAACGTTTAAAGTCAAACATGCAAATGTTATGCAAATGAAGTCACAATTTTGCATACCTGGTGTTATGAAACTGCTATCTTTATGTTACTTTGCTCTCTTGTGGCTAATAACAGTTTCATTTCATAATTTGTTGAGAGAATTATCTAACAATTGATACTACTTTTGGATTTTTTCGAGCAATACAAAAAATATGTAAATTAAAATTGTTTTGACCTTTGAGATTTCTATTTTTCAAATAATGGATATAAACAAATGCACACTGCAAATATGCAAACATCATAGTGATACTTCAATTTAAGCCTGTCAATCGCCCTATTCAACTTTTGAGGTAAATGTTTCAACAAAGGTCACTGTGGGTGGAATGGAGAGAGAGAGAGAGAGTATAGGATAGCAGGATGGGGAAATTTTGATAGAATTATGATTGAGCAAATTTGCAGTATGGGACATTTATTTTGTTTCAACACAAACCTCCTGAAATAATTCATCACAAGTTTGCTTTCAGAAATACAAAGAAAGTAAGTTTGCAACAAATAATGTAATGTAATGAGTTTTGTCCGAGATTTGACCCCATGTCGCCTCTTGAGGCCCCTATTTCCTTAAAGCTTATATTGCTTGAGGCATGTGGGGGTCCACATTTTACTAGCCTCCTGCATTCTTGAGATCGGGAATCCAGGTAACTGATGACAATACAAAATCGAACAGTGACCTAGCTTTGTGTGTATTTGCCAAAGTAAAGCTCAACCTAGTTGCGTAGTGAAAGTGCGCCACCTCTTCCTTTCTATTTGAACTTGCAATGTAGCGATTTCATCACGAAAAAAATACTGTTTATCCATAATATCCTTCATGTTTTAACAACAATTTTTGTGAATGTTCTGCAATAACTTTCTTCTTATATATCTCTAAGCATGGAGAGACAGTTATTCCATTCATATTTGTGTAGGAAGGATATTACAACATTTATAAACTTTGCCTCATTGCCTTTGATCTTGTGATTGAAAAGTTCATTCGGATAGATTAGGTTTTTATGTATTATTTTAAAGTTAGGCTTGTGTTAAACAAGTTGCAGTTGTATTCTGTGAATGCTGTCATAAGTACGACTAAGTTCAGAACAACAACATTTTAATCAAACTTTCCTTCTTGTATATTTGCAAGTACAATGAGTTTCACAGCAATTTTGTTTTGGCTTACATTAAGCCCTTGAACATTTCAGTGATATTTCAAGCATTATTTTCCGAAGTGGATCCAAAGCCTTACCTTTATAATGGAAGCCAGTGAGGACTCACAGTACAACATTCTCATTAAGACCAAAGATAAATGTTGGAGGTAAGAAACTTTATTTACCTTTCCTAACACCTATGGACAAATTGTTATCACAAGGAAGAAGGTGGATTTAGGTTACTCAAACACTTCTCTCCCAGTGAAATACTGCCAAAAACATCATTTAATATCTTTTGGTCTTACAACCAGAAAAACAAAATCTTTATCATGCGTTGTACATATTTCCTAACTGTTTTTGCCTTTGCTGGACATCGAGAATGATAAAGGGTAACTGAGGTCAGCATACATACCTCATCTTGATCATCTGGATCACCCACCGCTTCCTCCGCCCCCCTCGGCCCCTCTATTGCACTGATGTCTTCTTTCTTCCTGTCCTCCCTCGTACTAAAGAGGTAAACATAATCAGTGGAGTAGCTGACCAGGACCTCTTCACCGTCCCTGGAGTAATTCAGCGATGTTGGACGGCTGTATTTGTTTTGAAGATGTGGTGGGCAGAATCTGCAGAACATACCCTGGATTCCCCTACCTGTGTAGTTACCTATCAAGGAAAGAAAAATTTGTTACAAATAATAATTGCTTATCTTAACAAAACATAACAAGATAATGGGCTAAGAAGGGTTAGTTCCCCCAGAAAAGCCTAAACTAACACCCCCACCACCACCACAAAAGAAGTAGAAATTTGAAGCTAGTAAGGCTTGCCTAGCATATATTTTTGATTTTCCTATTTTGCAATTCGTAAGAATGTATGTTTTTGTAAGTAAAATAGATTAGAAAAAGTGTTAAGACTTCCCTTACAAAAAAGATTGTGTCAAACCTTGTCTGTGTTCCTGCATGAACACATGTGGCAGACAAAAGACTTCACAGGTGGCAAACAAAAGTGACACACATTGCGATGCATGAAATTGAAACTAATCCCATGCGTGTCTAATAGGTAATCCCACATGTGTTCATGTGTGGCTGACATGCATGTAAATGTGTGAAAATAAGTGTTTTAGCAAGACAGGAAAGAGTGTGGCAAAACGAGTTCCAAACTGTGTCAAGAAATGTGGCAAAACGTGGCAAACTTTCAAGTAATTTTGGACCAGCTGAATGGGCTGTTGCATAAAGAAATATCTGATGGTGTAAACACTTTGTCTGGTACTTATGACACAGGTTTTCTCTTGTTTCCTGTATGACACGCATTGTCCTATTAGACACAGGGAAACCTGTGAAGTGTAGTTTCCATGTTTTATGTGTAAAAAGAGTGGCAGACACTGTTTTTTGTGGAATGAGTGAGAAAGAGTGTCAAACTAGTGCAAATACCAAGGATTACCCTGGGTTTGCATGCGCGTTCATGCATGAAATTAGAACAGCTGACACAGGTTTTTTTGTAGGGTTTTGTGGCCATGGTTGGCAATTGCAAGTATCAACCCAGGTAATTAATAATGCAAAAACAACCCCTAACTATACATAGTTGACCTGACTGTACCTGTTCCACAAAAATCTATTGTCATGCAAATGACAAAATTAATATGAACACACAAAACACTTTATTTGATTTACCTTAGTATAATCTGACCACATCCTCACTAGTTTAAGAGATATATTATATATATATATATATATATATATGTATGTATGTATGTATGTATGTATGTATGTATGTATGTATGTATGTATGTATGTATGTATGTATGTATGTATGTATGTATGTATGTATGTATGTATGTATGTATGTATGTATGTATGTAGGTATGTGTGTATGTATGTATGTATGTATGTATGTATGTATGTATGTATGTATGCATGTATGTGTGTATGTATGTATGTATGTATGTATGTATGCATGCATGTATATATGTATGTATGCATGCATGCATGTATGTATAGTGTATACATGTATATATATATATATATATATATATATATATATATATATATATATATATATATATATATATATATATATATATATATATATATATATATATATATATATATATATATATATATATATAAAATATAAAAACAAGTATCTTAATTCTTATGCAAATATGCTAATCTATATGAACACAGAAGATGCAATACTCATCTATAAGGTCCAATGCCTTCAATACCTGTGACAGCAAGATTTGTGAATACATGTAGAGCATTTCTAACTTAGTAATGAATGAGCAACTACTGTAGGTCTAACACTCTGTATAGAATCTACAGTATTATGCAAATAACCTGCTTCACACAGCATTTTTCCATTCATGCATTCAGTGTAAACAATTGTCTTCAAATATATATTATTTGTGTAAAATGTAAATAACAACATCACACCCACCCTAATTTAAGAAATATCAGAGAAAGATATATGTTATGCAAATAGGCTAATTAGTACGCACACACAGAACTACCGCATATTCTCGTATACTATGTAAATATACCTACATCTGCCCGTGTCACTCTTTGTGAATGTACACCATCATAACTTAAGTTGATCACACAAAATCCTATTGTTATGTAAATAATCAAATTAATATGCACACTACACCTATCACCATTAAGTGTGAGCGATGCTCTTCACATAAATGATCAGTTGTGTAAGCAAAATCACAATACCCACCTTAATTTAAGAGATAATTAGTATGCATAGTTGCATACACAACCCCCCAACCCTTCCTAATCATGTTCACCTGTACAGTACCAATGTCCTCTATCCTAGTGCCAAGTTATGTTTATTATTACACTTATATGGCGCATTATCTAAATAACTTATTCTAATGCGCCTTACAAAATATGCATATAAAGAAAATAAATACAAATGTGTAAATAAGATAAGCATGAAATATAAAGAAAACAAAGAACAAGAAAATTATGAAGAGGACTTGAAAGCACAAATAAATAAGTGAGTCTTAAGCAAGGTGTGGAATTGTTTAAGGGATTGAGCAGATTTGATTAAAAGAGGTAAGTCATTCCAAAGTTTTGGGCCAAATATTTGCAAAGAGCAATCGCCATATGTAAGTTTACTTTTTGGAACATAAAGGATGAGGTGGTTTTGAGAGCGAAGGCGGTAACTAGTTTGTTTATAATGAAACATTTCGATCAGATATAACGGGGCCATGTTATGAAGGGATTTAAAAATGAGTATTAAAATTTTAAATTTAATTCTATATGAGACAGGTAGCCAATGAAGATTTTGCAGTAGATAAGTGATGGAGTGAAACGGTTGCTTCTTGTGACGAGCCTTGCAGCATAATTCTGAACACGCTACATATACAGTACTGCTCATATAGAACTACCACATATTCTCGTATACTATGTAAATGTACCTACGTCTGCCCGTGTCACTCTACGTGAATGAACACCATCATAACTTAAGTTGATCACACGAAAGTCTATTGTTATGTAAATAATAAAATTAATATGCACACTACACCTATCACCATAAAGTGTGAGCGATGCTCTTCACATAAATGATCAGTGTAAGCAAAATCACAATACCCACCTTAATTTAAGAGATATCATAGATACAAATACTTTCATTGTTATGCAAATAAGCTAATTAGTATGTACATACATCCCACAATCAGGGTTGGAAAAATTATGGCGAGTAGAAATATCATGATATACTGTGGCACTCTAATTTATTCACCAGGTTGTATACATGAAAATGATTGGTGAGTGACTTTTTTTGGTATTTTTTTCAACCCTGCCCCCATTCATGCTCAACTGAATAGAACCAATGCCCTCTACCACTGTTATGCAAATAACCTAATTAAGATGTACACTACATCTCACCATTAAGTGTGTGCAATGCTCTTCACATACATGATCATTTAGGTACAAAAAATCCACTTTAATTTCAGAGATATCATAGATACAAATATTTTCATTGTTGTGCAAATAAGCCACTGTAATTAGTATGCCCACACAGCCCTCCAATCATGCTCCATTTGAACAATACCAATGTCCTTTACCCCTATGCCAAGTTACATCAATGTGCACCATTCATAACTTAAGTTATGAGCCCATCTTAAACATTTGTGGATGTCCACGATGACAACATGACAAAAATGAACAATAAGATGCCCAGACTTTTATGGAAAATAATTTATCACTATTGACTTTGAAATCGTGAACAGAATTGGAGCTAGCCACCCACTCAGCAAACCATTTCACTCATCAACAACCCTTTGCAAAAAGCTAAAATGCTGAATATCAATCTGTGAGAACTCTTTGGTCAACTTCACACTATTACCAGGTGTCACATGAGGATTAGCTGAAGCATGCAAGAAATTACAGGAAGTCAAAGCATCACTACCAGACAGGAATTTCAAACCTGAATCATATCGCCACGTACTCTTCTCAAACCAAGCATGTTGAAGTCAAGAATTATCTTACATCTAGTGTGATGCAGACCTTCATTTAGCCAGCTGCTGAAAAGCAGTTTAATATCAACTTGGGGAAACACCTTGTGCTGTCTTTGTATGTACATAGATCTTTTAACCTTTAATATACATTTTCTATGTCGTATTTGCATTGTCTGGACCCGTGCAATAAATTCACGTAATGCACGACCTTCAGTATTTGGTTTATTCCATTTTTACAACAGGTAAATTTCTTTACAAAGTGAAAAAATGTACGCAAACTTTTCTCGTTTTTCATTCTTTTTTGTTGCTTTTCATGCATTTTAAATCTAACACAGAATTTGTAAAAAAAGATGAATGTTTTTGGCATTGTGTTTATATGCATATTCAATGCACGGGTCAAAGGACTTTGCACTCACAAATGACCCTCCTAAAGTTGGGTCATTCTACTTGGGCCAAAGTTTGCCTCATACATTAAATATGCATAAATACTCTGCCTTAATATTAATCTTTAATTCCTGCATTACATAAATACTCAATCAAGTTCTGTCAAGATGTTTATAACCCTTGGTAAACCTAAAGATGAAATTCAAAACTTTTCTATTATATTAGTTGTAGATCGTAATCCTTCCAATACATGGCAAAATGACATGCCCATTTGGGTAAGACAGAAAATTTCACTCTACCACACATGTACCCAACAGACATTTACAGTATCCCAGTAACATTACAACATTAGCATGCCATGCCACCTTATCCCTCAGAGAACTAAGCAGTTTTGCAGTTCATAGCTGGAATATTAAGCAACATTAAGCACAAATAACCTAATAAAAGAAAATTCCTCCTGAAAATCTAAATGAAACAACATCTTTGAAATCATGAAAACAACACTAATTCTGAACTCAACTAAATGATTGTACCCTAAAAAATGTCACCCATCAAAAAATTGGGGCACGAATGATTTCTGATTTGTTGATGAAATTAAAAGGTTACTTGAGTTCAAACCTGTCTGCCTTTCACATTTCTGAAATGTTAATCATCGTTTAATATGCATAGAGTTGGTAAACACTCAACAACTCTCTTTAAAGGAATATCCATCATGTTACAAACATACGAATCAAAGTGCAAATTTGTGATTTCAAGAATTTTTGTCTCCAATTTATACTCGTAACTCGTAAACTGGATCATTTCATATTTCAGTGAAGTGACATATACATGTGAGCAAAAGAACTTTATTGGACTGCATGGTAATGTGCTGATGCAGTTAACTACTATATATTGTACTGTAGAGCATGGTTAATATTCCTCTTGGGTGGTGCATATGTATAACATCTGCTTTGCACAATTGAGTCATATTTACCCTTATGATGCAGTAACATCTACCCTTATGATGCAGTTATATTTACCCTTATGATGCAGTCATATTTACCCTTATGATGCAGTTACATTTACCCTTATGATGCAGTAACATTTACCCTGATGGTGCAGTAACATTTACCTTGATGATGCAGTAACATTTACCCTGATGATGCAGTAACATTTACCCTTATGATGCAGTAACATTTACCCTTATGATGCAGTAACATTTACCCTTATGATGCAGTAACATTTACCCTGATGGTGCAGTAACATTTACCATAATGGTGCAGTAACATTTACCCTGATGATGCAGTAACATTTACCCTGATGATGCAGTAACATTTACCCTTATGATGCAGTAACATTTACCCTTATGATGCAGTAACATTTACCCTGATGATGCAGTCATATTTACCCTGCTGGTGCAGTCACATTACCCTGATGGTGGAGTCACAGTTACTCTTATGATGCATTAAAATCTATCTTGATGGTGCAGTCATATTTCCCTGATCTTGCAGTTACATTTACCCTTATGATGCAGTAACATTTACCCTGATGATGCAGTAACATTTACCCTGATGATGCAGTAGCATTTACCCTGATGATGCAGTAACATTTACCCTGATGTTGCAGTAACATTTACCCTGATGATGCAGTTACTTTTACCCTGATGATGCAGTCATATTTACCCTTATGATGCAGTTATATTTACCCTGATAGTGCAGTTACTTTTACCCAAATGGTGCAGTTACTTTTACCCTGATGGTGGAGTCACATTTACCCTGATAGTGCAGTCACATTTACCCTGATGGTGCAGTCACATTTACCCTGATGGTGCTTACATTTACCCTGATGGTGCAGTCACATTAACCCTGATGGTGCAAAACCACTCACACGTACTCTGATGAAGCGAACTCATACCTACCCAGATGTTGTAACTAAATATTCACATTTACCCTCATGGTGCAAAACAAGTCATACCTAACCCTGATGGTGTAAACTCACACATACCCTGACAAAACCAGTCACACCTAACCCTGATGGTGTAAACTCACACATACCCTGACAAAACCAGTCACATCTAACCCTGATGGTGTAAACTCACAAACACCCTGACAAAACCAGTCACACCTAACCCTGATGATGCAAACTGACACTTACCTGATGCTCTAGTTCCAAGCATCCTCCTATCAAATATCCTGACAGAGCTGTCTGAGCATCCAACAGCCAAATGATACGGCAGAACAGGATTGGCTGACAGGGTTGTCACAGCTCGACGACAATTGATGAGGATGTCCTAATAAATGAAGATATAAAAAGAACATCTAATATGTACTGTATACTTCATGAAGTTTAAACGAAAAGATTAAACTCACCAAATTACAGAAGAACAGCCCTTCAATATCTAATATTGTCCCTTTAGCAAAAAAAAAAAAAGAACATTTTGCAGTTTTGTTCAATCTGTCAGAAAAATGTGTTTATTACGCCACCTTTCTTAAAGGGATAAAATATCAAATTTAAGGAGAAAAGGTAATTGTTTCCATGGTTCCAATGCCTAATGGCAGCAGGGTGCAATTCCACATTTAGATTTACATTGCACTGAACTGGTGAAAATGAGCACCGTTAGTACCGAAGCAAATGGTACTGGTAATACCAAAGTACCGTTATTTTTACAGGTGACTACCCAAAAGTGGCAAATATGAAATATAACTTGAAGTAGCATGATATTGTACACCAAAAGAAATTCCCACATTACAATGGGCTTCCATTTTAACAATTAAAACATAAATATATATCTGATCTCTTAAGTTAATAAGATCAAACTAATTGCCCGACTACACCTCCAGAATCTCTGACATTCTGTTTGTTAACACAAGTTTGCAACTTGCGTTGAAAGTTTATTCAACTCTAAATCTACACACTTTTTTTTTAAATTTAGACACATCCATTTGTTACAGGGGGTGAATATATTTTTAAACGCTAATCACATCCATATATTAATAGAATTTATCCCATCATAATAATATGCAAGTCACTGCAAGACTTGCATATTATTATGATGGGATAAAATCTGTTAATATTACCAAAATGATTAGTGTTGAAAAATATATTTACCCCCTGCAACAAATGGATGTGTCTGAATTGAAAAAAGTACAGATTTAGAATTGAATAAACTTTCAACACAAGTTGCAAACTTGTGTTGAACAGAATGTCAGAGATTCAATTTGTTGCAGGGGTGGGGAAGCCAATAAGGAGGTGGGAGTGAGGGAGGCGGGAGTGAGGGAGATGGGAGTGAGGGAGGTGGGAGTAAGGGAGGTGGGTGTGACCTATTCTAAGGTGGGTAATGTGGTCATTGTCAGCACGGGAGAGATTGTGAATGGTGGGTTTGATCGGAATAGTGTGCTGGATGACGAGGAGTTTATTATCAATTTGGGAGTCCCATGAGGTTTGTCAGCGGTCACGAACAAAGGAAGCGATGAGTGGTTTGGTATCAGAAAGAGTTTTGGGAAAGGGAGTAGAGGGGAGGTTAAGGGCAAGCTTAGTAGCTGCATCAGCTCTGTCATTGTCCAGGATGCCAACATGCTGGGTATCCAGAAGAAAAGAATACTTTTCCCGTAAAGGGGAGGGGGGGCAAAAGGAGTTTAGGGAGGTGGGATGTGGGGTTATCCCATTTAAGATTGAGTAAAGAAATAAGGACAGCCTTGGAGTCAGAGAAGATGGCAAACTGGCAGAGCGGGAAGTACTGAATAAAGTTGAGTGCAAGGAGGATAACCTTGGCCTCGGCCGAAAAGATGAACAAGTGGTTGGGAAGCCTGATACTGAGGGTGATGTCTTGGATGATGGCAGCAGCAGCTGTCTTGTCACCTTTCTTGGAGCCATCAGTATAGACGGAGGTGTAGTTTGAGAATTGGTCTTTGATTTGGTTGTGGAGGTTGATGAAGAGGATAGGGTGGGTTTGGGTTTGTGATGAGTGGAGAGGCACAAGTGGATAGAAGGGAGGGGGGTGGCTTAGGGAGAAAAAGTGGGCCAGGAGAAGGTGCCAAGAGTGGTAGGGTTGATGCCGGGTTTGATTTTTTTGCAAAGGATTCCCGGATAGCGGTGTCAAGCATAATTAACTGGTCCAGGGTATTGCGATGTTTCCGGAAGCCGCTTTGGTGAGAGGAGTGCATTATGTTGGTCTCAAGGAACCAGTTTAGTCTCTGGTTATAATGATCGTTTCCATAATTTTACAGAGACAGCAGGTGAGGGCGATGGGCCGGTAACTGGAGGGGTCGGTACCGTCCATCCTCGGTTTGGGGACGGGGGTGATGATAGCTGTCCGCCAGATAGGGATAAATGAGTGTGAAAACCAAACGTGGTTGAGGATGGTGAGTAGGGTAGTGGTGGCCTTGTCGGGGAGGTGTTTTAGAAAATGGTAGGGGATGTTATCAGGGCCCTTGGAGGTGCAGCTAGCATCATGGATGGCTTGGTTTAATTCAAAAAGGGTGTGAGGGGTGTTGTAGCTCTCGGTGTTGTCAGAGGGAAGGTGATATTCTGGGCTTCATCGCGAGCTTTTTTGGCTTTGAAAGCATTGGGGTAGTTGGCCGATGGCGAGATGTTGCTGAAAGAAGCAGCGAGGTGGTTAACGATGTCCTTTTTCGCAGTGAGAAGGTCACTACTCCAGGAGAGATGGGAGATGGGAAACTTGCCCATCCTGCCGTGGAAGCTGTTAACCATTCTACAAATCTTCTTAGTAGGGGTGTTGGTGGTGAGAGAAGAGTTGAAGTTGTATCAAGTGTTGGTTTTACTGTCCTTGATAATGCGCCTGACTTTGGCAGGACTGATGCAAAAGAGGTTGAGGTTGTGGGTGGTCGAGTTAGTTTTGAAGTTCCTGAGCATCCTTTTTCTGTTCTTGATGGCGGTTTCGCTGTCATCGGTGAACCAGGGGTTTGGGGAGGGGGGGGTGGTTAGGTGGGTTTGGAGGTTTTGGGAATGGAGCAGGTGGTGATCTTGATAAGGATATTATTGATGTTTGACATGAGATCCTCACCTCCGACGAGATGGGGGGAAGAGGTGAGAATCGCAGAGTGTTTAGAAAAGGGGCCAGTCAGCCTTCTTGGGATTCCAATTGGGGGTATGGTCTGTGGGGGTTTGAAGGTTGGAGTGAATAAGAAGAGGATAATGGTCACTACCACAGAGATCAGCAGTGACCTTCCAGCTAAAATCAAGAAGGTTAGGGAACAGATAGACAGGTCAATACAAGTGAGGGAGCTTGTGGCAGGTTGAAGGTAGGTTGGGAAATTAGTATCGAGCAAGAAGAGGCTGTGCTGTCGAAAAATGTTTTCAACGAGCTTGCCTCCGGGGGTGGTGGTATTGCATCCCCACAGGGGGTTGTGGGGGTATTGCAACCCCACAGGGGCTTGTGGGCATTGAAGTCACCAAGAAGGATGAAAGAGAAAGGGAGCTGAGAGATGAGGTTGTTAAGGCTGGTTGGCTGAACGTTAGCATTGGAGGGAGATAGATATTGCAAAGAGTGAAGGTTTTGTGGAGGAAGATAGACATACAGATGGCCTAAAGGTTGGTGTTCACATGAATAGGGCTGTGTGGGATATCGTGTCTAACGAGAATGGAGATGCCCCCACAGGCCCTGTCGGCGCCCACTTAATGATTATGATAGGGAGCAAAGTTATTGAGGGAATAATGGTCAGTGGTTTTCAAGAAGGTTTCTTGTAGGCAGCAGACGGCCGGGTTGAAGGTGGTGGCCAGTACGTCAATTCCTACCAAATTGCCTTAAGGCTCCTAACGTTCCATTGTATAATATTGTGAGTGTTACTGTAATTGTTTGTGTTGCATGCCATAAGGGGGCAGGGGGTTATCTGGAGGAAGATCTGTTGGGTCTAAGTTGGCTTGTTTTTCCTTGGATCTGTCCCTGTTTCTTTGGGAGCAGTTGTTTTTTAAAGTTGGACGAGAAGTATGTTCAGTATGTTCGGTAATCAAACAATCCATTTTTCTTCAGTGCCATATGTGTGGGTTTGGATGGTGGGCGGTTGGCTTGAGTTTGATGGCATTAGAGGAGTCTTGGGCATGTTTGGCGATTTGGGCATGTGAGGCAGTTTTAGTTGTGTTGGGGTGTTTGAGGAGACTGCGCTAGAGTAGGAAAGTTTGTTGAGGAGGGAAGCAAAGAATTGCTCCCTCGTCTCCGGGTAAGTGATGCTGGGATTAAGGGTTTTCAGTTTAGTTATCTGTTTTTCCTGAAGCCAGGTGGGGCAGTCTTTTGAGAAGGAGGGATGGTTAGCTGGGTTAGTACCGTCACAGTTGGTGCAGAGTGGGGTGTTGGTGCAGGAGGCACTGTCATGGTCCGGGGCTCCACAGTTGCCACAGTGAGCTTGGCTGCAGCAGGAGTTTTTCCCATGGCCATATCTCTGGCACTTATGAAAACGGAGGGGGTTGGGAATGTAAGGAGCAACTGGGATTCTCTGGTAGCCGGCAGTGATGTGGGAGGGGAGAGTTGGTGTGGCAAAAGTCAGGAAGATGGTATTTGTGAGTGTTTCGGCACCGTCTCTCTTGAGGACAAGACAACGGGCTTCAGTAACATGTTGGCAGGTCTTCATCAGTCAAGTAGGCAAGGTCTCTGGTTCTGATGACGCATTTGCTGGAGTTCAGGAAACGGTGCGGGGTGACTGTAATGTCGATAACAGTACTAGCTAGGGTTTTGGTGGTGAAGAGGGTGACAGCTTGAGTTTCCCTGGTGCACTGCCAGTGCACCAGGAAATCGCCGGATCTGAGGGTAGAAACCTTGGGGAGGGTACCAACAAGGCCGTGGAGCACCTTGTGTATGAGAAAAGGGGAAACTTTTTTGAAACTGTCTGGTTTATTGATGGCCTGAAGGATTACAAATTTTGGGACTGGAGCTGACGAATGGTCAATGGAGGTAGCAGGTGGGTCACTTTGAGGGAGGAAGGTCAAGGTCAAGTCAGAAGCATTTCAACATGATGGAAAACAAAAAACAAGGGCCAAGAGACCCAAGGCAACTAGAGAAAAAAATCCCGGAACTACTATAGGAAAACCACTGTACAGTGTCTTACTGAAAGCAGACACCCATACACAGAGAGAGAATGCCGGAAAATGAAGATGCAAAACAAAATTTAGGGCAAAACAAAATTTAGGTGGAAAAGTGCAAGGTAAAGTGTATCGGAATGAAAAGTTTGAGAGAAAAGAATAGAAGTCACGTTGCTCTCAACACGTCTCAACGTCCAT
Source organism: Chiridota heheva (assembly GCA_020152595.1). NCBI lineage: Eukaryota > Metazoa > Echinodermata > Holothuroidea > Apodida > Chiridotidae > Chiridota > Chiridota heheva. The sequence goes on along the minus strand of JAIGNY010003975.1, from coordinate 278,541 downwards.
GAAACTTTTGAAAACACACCTTAAATGAGGTTAAAACCATCAACAAATTGGATGGATTACTGAAATTTCACATCCAAATGGCAAAGTAATTTCCAGATTTGAAATTCTAAGTCATCAAAGGGCCGTAATGAATGTTTACTAGAGCTTTAAAATGGCATCCGCAGCACATTTTATATTGGCGTAACATTGCACAATACTGGTCTATGGGCCAGTGAAGATATAATAGTTGGCATATTAGTTGGAATATTGGAATTCAAGTTGACTACAGTTTGGTTTTGATACTGTAGCTTAATTTGGCTTCTTTTTTCAAACTGATTTGGCTTTTTTCTACTTAAAACGATCTTGACATATTACAGTTCTTTGTTCAAGTTTTGTTTGGAAAAAAATAGTTGCTGGTTGTGAGGAGAATTTTCATTATGTGACTTGCAGATTATTATTTTTAAGGTAAATGTGACATGATGGGGGAAGGGGATTATTTTCTTTCTTTTAATCTGCCCTTTTGTGTCAAAAGGAAAAATTTACACTCAAATGTTCAACACTTGTTATGAATTTGCAACATTTATTTATTGACTGAAGCGATTCTCAGATGAAAGTGAATGCATACATGTCTTTTCAAAAGAATTTAAATATATTCTTATGAAATTTTCTTGTTATGATAGTACTAAAAATACAGGCATATTTTATGACACTAGAGCCTAGAAAGTTTGCACAAAAGTTATAATCGGTACTTTCCGCTCTGTACTAACGTTACTGTACTACATGTATATTGCATATTCGTGAAAGTAGTAGTGCACCATAACTAGACCAGCTGTAACTGAAAGTTCAAGGAATAGCGGTAATATTTACGAACTTCGCAAGTTTGCAACCATGTCTTGCCATAATTATTATGTTCTTAAGAAATTTTGAGGTGATGTACCATGTTCAAATACATATATTTTTCTATAAAATAATGTTTTTGCTGATTTTTAAGTGATTTACTACTAGTATCTTTTATAACTTATTCTTGCAAGTACCAACACTGACTGTACTCGGTGGTACTTCGGTATTTTTCATTTGGTGGTATCGTACCGTACCGGCACCGTAAAGTACCGGTACTTTTCTTAGTACCGGTATACCGTGCAACGTTAATTTAGATATGTTAGCCAGGGTTGGAATACCTTACATTTTTTTCCACAGACATAAGTGATTGTAGCTGTATTTCCCGCTAATGTTTGTGTAGCAAACATGCAAACGTGACATGCACGAGCATCTTTAGCATGGGGTCCAAGGGCCTGCTTTAGGGAGGGTCTAAAGGCCTGCTCTAGGGAGGGTCTAGGGCCTGCTTTAGGGAGGGTCTAAGGGTATTTGAAAGTACTGAGAATGAATTAAATTTGATCCTGTTTTTTGCTTTTTTACTGGGTATTTATTTCTTAAATTTCCCCATATTATACAGAGCTGTAAAAAAGTAACAGTTCCAATTAGTAGAAGAATATTTTGTTCATAACAAAATAATAATAATAATAATAATAATAATAATAATAATAATGATAATAATAATAATAATAATAATAATAATAATAATAATAATAATAATAATAATAATAATAATAATAATAATAATAATAATAATAATAATAATAATAATAATAATAATAATAATAATAATAATAATAACAATAGTAATAATAATTTTTTTGCTGACTGACTATTTCCCTTTAAGATTGATGGATATTCCACAATGCTCGCAAGTTTTCCCAAGCTCGATATTATAGCATCGAATTTAATGTGCAGTATCGATATGTTGCTCAAGCTTAAAAGTAATAAGGAACGGTAGACACACTTTACAAAATATCTTTAAAAAAAGGAAGTAACTACAACAAAAAGGAAAGCGATCAACTCACATCTTTACATCTTTCATTTGCACAACTAGTCTTTGTTCTAAGATCAAACCACCTGACTGTCCCGTCTTCTCCGCATGAGAGGAAGGAGTTAGGATCTGAGGGTACAGTAATAACCTGCAAGTAAGAAAAAACACATTCAGGCATAGCCGCTGCTGAGATATTTATTAACCTGCAAGGAAGCAAAACATAATCAGCCATAGCCGCTGCTGAGATATCTTAATAACCTGCAAGGAAGCAAAACATAATCACGCATAGCCACTGCTGAGATATCTTAATAACCTGCAAGGAAGCAAAACATAATGAGGCATAGCCACTGCTGAGATATCTTAATAACCTGCAAGGAAGCAAAACATAATCAGGCATAGCCACTGCTGAGATATCTTAATAACCTGCAAGGAAGCAAAACATAATCAGGCATAGCCGCTGCTGAGATATCTTAATAACCTGCAAGGAAGCAAAACATAATCAGGCATAGCCACTGCTGAGATATCTTAATAACCTGCAAGGAAGCAAAACATAATCAGGCATAGCCGCTGCTGAGATATCTTAATAACCTGCAAGGAAGCAAAACATAATCAGGCATAGCCGCTGCTGAGATATCTTAATAACCTGCAAGGAAGATAAACATAATCAGGCATAGCCACTGCTGAGATATCTTAATAACCTGCAAGGAAGCAAAACATAATCAGGCATAGCCACTGCTGAGATATCTTAATAACCTGCAAGGAAGCAAAACATAATCAGGCATAGTCGCTGCTGAGATATCTTAATAACCTGCAAGGAAGATAAACATAATGAGGCATAGCCACTGCTGAGATATCTTAATAACCTGCAAGGAAGCAAAACATAATCAGGCATAGTCGCTGCTGAGATATCTTAATAACCTGCAAGGAAGCAAAACATAATCAGGCATAGCCGCTGCTGAGATATCTTAATAACCTGCAAGGAAGCAAAACATAATCAGGCATAGCCACTGCTGAGATATCTTAATAACCTGCAAGGAAGCAAAACATAATCAGGCATAGCCGCTGCTGAGATATCTTAATAACCTGCAAGGAAGCAAAACATAATCAGGCAAAGCCGCTGCTGAGATATCTTAATAACCTGCAAGGAAGCAAAACATAATCAGGCATAGCCGCTGCTGAGATATCTTAATAACCTGCAAGGAAGCAAAACATAATCAGGCATAGCCACTGCTGAGATATCTTAATAACCTGCAAGGAAGATAAACATAATCAGGCATAGCCGCTGCTGAGATATCTTAATAACCTGCAAGGAAGCAAAACATAATCAGGCATAGCCACTGCTGAGATATCTTAATAACCTGCAAGGAAGCAAAACATAATCAGGCATAGCCACTGCTGAGATATCTTAATAACCTGCAAGGAAGCAAAACATAATCAGGCATAGCCACTGCTGAGATATCTTAATAACCTGCAAGGAAGCAAAACATAATCAGGCATAGCCACTGCTGAGATATCTTAATAACCTGCAAGGAAGCAAAACATAATCAGGCATAGCCACTGCTGAGATATCTTAATAACCTGCAAGGAAGATAAACATAATCAGGCATAGTCGCTGCTGAGATATCTTAATAACCTGCAAGGAAGCAAAACATAATCAGGCATAGCCACTGCTGAGATATCTTAATAACCTGCAAGGAAGCAAAACATAATCAGGCATAGCCACTGCTGAGATATCTTAATAACCTGCAAGGAAGCAAAACATAATCAGGCATAGCCGCTGCTGAGATATCTTAATAACCTGCAAGGAAGCAAAACATAATCAGGCATAGCCACTGCTGAGATATCTTAATAACCTGCAAGGAAGCAAAACATAATCAGGCATAGCCGCTGCTGAGATATCTTAATAACCTGCAAGGAAGCAAAACATAATCAGGCAAAGCCGCTGCTGAGATATCTTAATAACCTGCAAGGAAGCAAAACATAATCAGGCATAGCCGCTGCTGAGATATCTTAATAACCTGCAAGGAAGCAAAACATAATCAGGCATAGCCACTGCTGAGATATCTTAATAACCTGCAAGGAAGCAAAACATAATCAGGCATAGCCGCTGCTGAGATATCTTAATAACCTGCAAGGAAGCAAAACATAATCAGGCATAGTCGCTGCTGAGATATCTTAATAACCTGCAAGGAAGCAAAACATAATCAGGCATAGCCACTGCTGAGATATCTTAATAACCTGCAAGGAAGATAAACATAATCAGGCATAGCCACTGCTGAGATATCTTAATAACCTGCAAGGAAGCAAAACATAATCAGGCATAGCCGCTGCTGAGATATCTTAATAACCTGCAAGGAAGATAAACATAATGAGGCATAGCCGCTGCTGAGATATCTTAATAACCTGCAAGGAAGATAAACATAATCAGGCATAGCCGCTGCTGAGATATCTTAATAACCTGCAAGGAAGCAAAACATAATCAGGCATAGTCGCTGCTGAGATATCTTAATAACCTGCAAGGAAGCAAAACATAATCAGGCATAGTCGCTGCTGAGATATCTTAATAACCTGCAAGGAAGCAAAACATAATCAGGTATAGCCGCTGCTGAGATATCTTAATAACCTGCAAGGAAGATAAACATAATGAGGCATAGCCGCTGCTGAGATATCTTAATAACCTGCAAGGAAGCAAAACATAATCAGGCATAGCCGCTGCTGAGATATCTTAATAACCTGCAAGGAAGCAAAACATAATCAGGCATAGCCACTGCTGAGATATCTTAATAACCTGCAAGGAAGCAAAACATAATCAGGTATAGCCGCTGCTGAGATATCTTAATAACCTGCAAGGAAGCAAAACATAATCAGGCATAGTCGCTGCTGAGATATCTTAATAACCTGCAAGGAAGCAAAACATAATCAGGCATAGTCGCTGCTGAGATATCTTAATAACCTGCAAGGAAGCAAAACATAATCAGGTATAGCCGCTGCTGAGATATCTTAATAACCTGCAAGGAAGATAAACATAATGAGGCATAGCCGCTGCTGAGATATCTTAATAACCTGCAAGGAAGCAAAACATAATCAGGCATAGCCGCTGCTGAGATATCTTAATAACCTGCAAGGAAGCAAAACATAATCAGGCATAGCCACTGCTGAGATATCTTAATAACCTGCAAGGAAGCAAAACATAATCAGGCATAGCCGCTGCTGAGATATCTTAATAACCTGCAAGGAAGCAAAACATAATGAGGCATAGCCGCTGCTGAGATATCTTAATAACCTGCAAGGAAGCAAAACATAATGAGGCATAGCCGCTGCTGAGATATCTTAATAACCTGCAAGGAAGCAAAACATAATCAGGCATAGCCGCTGCTGAGATACCTTAATAACCTGCAAGGGAGCAAAACATAATCAGGCATAGCCACTGCGGAGATATCTTAATAACCTGCAAGGAAGCAAAACATAATCAGGCATAGCCGCTGCTGAGATATCTTAATAAGCTGCAAGGAAGCAAAACATAATCAGGCATAGCCACTGCTGAGATATCTTAATATAATGCAAGGAAGCAAAACATAATCAGGCATAGCCGCTGCTGAGATATCTTAATAAGCTGCAAGGAAGATAAACATAATCAGGCATAGCCGCTGCGGAGATACCTTAATAACCTGCAAGGGAGCAAAACATAATCAGGCATAGCCACTGCGGAGATATCTTAATAACCTGCAAGGAAGATAAACATAATCAGGCATAGCCATTGCTGAGATATCTTAATAACCTGCAAGGAAGCAAAACATAATCAGGCATAACCGCTGCTGAGATATCTTAATAACCTGCAAGGAAGATAAACATAATCAGGCATAGTCGCTGCTGAGATATCTTAATAACCTGCAAGGAAGCAAAACATAATCAGGCATAGCCGCTGCTGAGATATCTTAATAACCTGCAAGGAAGATAAACATAATCAGGCATAGCCGCTGCTGAGATATCTTAATAACCTGCAAGGAAGCAAAACATAATCAGGCATAGCCACTGCTGAGATATCTTAATAACCTGCAAGGAAGATAAACATAATCAGGCATAGTCGCTGCTGAGATATCTTAATAACCTGCAAGGAAGCAAAACATAATCAGGCATAGCCGCTGCTGAGATATCTTAATAACCTGCAAGGAAGATAAACATAATCAGGCATAGCCGCTGCTGAGATATCTTAATAACCTGCAAGGAAGCAAAACATAATCAGGCATAGCCACTGCTGAGATATCTTAATAACCTGCAAGGAAGATAAACATAATCAGGCATAGTCGCTGCTGAGATATCTTAATAACCTGCAAGGAAGCAAAACATAATCAGGCATAGCCGCTGCTGAGATATCTTAATAACCTGCAAGGAAGATAAACATAATCAGGCATAGCCGCTGCTGAGATATCTTAATAACCTGCAAGGAAGCAAAACATAATCAGGCATAGCCACTGCTGAGATATCTTAATAACCTGCAAGGAAGCAAAACATAATCAGGCATAGCCACTGCTGAGATATCTTAATAACCTGCAAGGAAGATAAACATAATCAGGCATAACCGCTGCTGAGATATCTTAATAACCTGCAAAGAAGCAAAACATAATCAGGCATAGCCGCTGCTGAGATATCTTAATAACCTGCAAGGAAGCAAAACATAATCAGGCATAACCGCTGCTGAGATATCTTAATAACCTGCAAGGAAGCAAAACATAATCAGGCATAACCGCTGCTGAGATATCTTAATAACCTGCAAGGAAGATAAACATAATCAGGCATAGCCGCTGCTGAGATATCTTAATAACCTGCAAGGAAGCAAAACATAATCAGGCATAGCCGCTGCTGAGATATCTTAATAACCTGCAAGGAAGCAAAACATAATCAGGCATAGCCGCTGCTGAGATATCTTAATAACCTGCAAGGAAGCAAAACATAATCAGGCATAGCCGCTGCTGAGATATCTTAATAACCTGCAATGAAGCAAAACATAATCAGGCATAACCGCTGCTGAGATATCTTAATAACCTGCAAGGAAGCAAAACATAATCAGCCATAGCCGCTGCTGAGATATCTTAATAACCTGCAAGGAAGCAAAACATAATCAGGCATAGCCGCTGCTGAGATATCTTAATAACCTGCAAGGAAGCAAAACATAATCAGGCATAGCCGCTGCTGAGATATCTTAATAACCTGCAAGGAAGCAAAACATAATCAGCCATAGCCGCTGCTGAGATATCTTAATAACCTGCAAGGAAGCAAAACATAATCAGGCATAGCCGCTGCTGAGATATCTTAATAACCTGCAAGGAAGCAAAACATAATCAGGCATAGCCGCTGCTGAGATATCTTAATAACCTGCAAGGAAGCAAAACATAATCAGGCATAACCGCTGCTGAGATATCTTGCTTATTAGGGTACGGTACTGGTGTCAAAGTTAAACAATTTTGCCACTGTTCCATCAAACAGTATTTTCTCAAATAATGCTGTTCCTGGTCAGATTCCACTGTTTTAACATTTTTGTCGTTAACAGGACAAATTCCTTTCTTCAAAATGGGCTTAATTTACAACTACTTTATTATTTAATATGTGCAATTATGTATGCCGGTTATTAGTATGTGGCATCTACAGTAGTTGTGTACATGTGCAAGCAGCCTTGCCTATGTGTATTCATGATTACTGTAATTGTGCTGAGAATTTTATTTTTATGATAATCTTATTTGATAACAGGCATTTATTTTTTTTGAGCAGAAATCAAATGATATACCTAATATTGTGATACCTTACCTTACTGCTTTTTAAAGGACCACAAAAATAATAATACGACCAGCATGCACATCATGATGTGTCCATGTATTAAACAAAGTACAGATACAACACATCAACAAAATTGTAAATCAACACATTTTAAGATATTTTGCCTATGCCTGAAACTTGAATACAAATTGAACAGACTGTATTTTGATTATTTCTAATTTTCTAACCATTCTTTTTTTTATGTTAAAATTTTGTGAAAAAAATTTGTGCCTGAATTTTTTTTATATATGAGCAATTTTTGACATTTGTAAACAAAATTAAGGTTTTGAGATATATACTGTACGATGATTTCTTTGTATACAATATACATGCACAGCACACCTATTCAGAGTTGGAATTAATTATAAAAACTTCCCACGGTTCTGAACAAAAGTGTCAAAAATCTTCCAACGAAAAATCTAGACAGAAATAATATTATAGTAGTAAATACATTTTTATATGCTTCCCCCTATCACATTTTAAGGTACTATTCATTGCACAATTACACATTTTTACTTTCTTTTTTATGAAGAAAAAATTCTTCTTGCAAAATCCGGCAGTTATAACCGCCAGGACCATGGATTTTTCCAACTCTGTACTTAATTTGCCCAAATTATACCACAAATAACTACATATTATACCACAAATAACTACATATTATACCACAAATAACTACATATTATACCACAAATAACTACATATTATACCACAAATAACTACATATTATACCACAAATAACTACATATTATACCTCAAATAACTACATATTAAACCACAAATAACTAGGCAACAATCCAACTTTGATCAAAGATTCTTTGTCATGGAAATTTGTGAACTGTACAGCTAGTACAAAGTTTACCTCATAGGTTGTGCCATAGTGACATAGAAACATATTCTTTCCATGTGTGTCTTCTCTCTCAATTATATTGTAAGCTATATGGCCATCCCCAGAACAGGACACAATCTGCAAATATACAGAAGAAGAATCAAACATATGTACTCTATTTAATTGATACATCACTGAGACCAAAAATGTAAGAGAATTTGGAGCACATTATTGAACAGGAAACATGTACTGTATAGCTGTCTCATTATAAGAAGCCAGCATGAGTCGATATTAATACATCAAATATGAAATAAAGGCATTCAAATATTAGTTCCACATCAATCTTGCTATACAAATAATGTACAATGGCAATTATAAATAGTGGAAAATTGGCCAGACAAAATAACCATTGTAAAGTGTATAGGCTATAATTTGACCTGTTGCTGTGTTATTTCGTATTTCAAAGGCTTTGGAAACATAAGGTACACGTACACACAAATTACTGTATGGTATATTGCTTGTTCCTATGCCATCACCTCTCTGATCTCTACATGTAGATTAGGTTTTGAAAAAGTTAAAGTGTTTTGTCAATTCTACATAAACCAGACATTGCAAATGATACACATCCCCTCACCGCTAATAACATGCTTTCTAGCCTCTGTCACACCTGCCATCCCACCCTGCTCCACATATCATACCATGCTACTTCCCTTCCTACAGGACATCAAACATGAAATCCAGATACCATTCCACAACATGACCTGTATGCCATCACACCTGCAATCAAGATGACATCCCACCATACTGTATGCCTTAATTGCCACCCTGTCCCATATACCATGCCACGCTGTCTCACATGCCATCCCTCCCTGTCCCATACACCATGCCACCTTGTCCCACATCCCATCCCACCCTGTACCACCTAACCTGTCCCACTTGCCATCCTTCCATGTACCACGTGCCATCCCACCCTGTCCTACAGGCCATTCCATCCAATCCCACATGCTATTCCACCATGTCCCATATGCCATCCCACCTGAAATCCAGACGACATGCCATCCTGTCTCACATGTCATTACACTCTGTCCCCCATGCCACCCACCTTGTCCCACATGCTATCCCAGCCTGTCATAAATGCCATGACACTACCTTGCTTCACATGCTACACCACCCTGTCCCACATGCTATCCCACCCTGTCCAATGTGCCATTACATCCTGTCACACATTCCATAGTACCGTCCCACACGCCACCCTCTCCCACATGCCATCCCACCATCCCACATTTCATTTCATCCCATCCCCCATGCCATCCCACCTTCACCTTCATTCCTACATCCACCAATCATTCTACCATCTTCCACCCAACATTCTTTCCTTTCACTCCCATTCCCTCACTTCTATTAACTCAACATGCCCCACTCACCTACCACCCCCCTTCACCTGCCATCCCATTCAGCTACAATCCTCCATTCACTTGCCATCCTCTATTCCCCAACATGTCCCATTCACCAAACCATTACCCATTCACCTACCATCCCCAATTCACTTAACATCCCCCATTTACCTAGCATCATCCATTCATCTACTATCCCAACCCACCTTTTGCCATCCACTCATCTACCAAATATACTCCTCCACTCTCTCTGTTGCACTACAGCTGCACCCCCTTCTTCCAATCTGACACTTCCAATAGAAACATGCTAAGAGAGAGAGAGAGAGAGTTGAACACACAATTACAATGACGGGATCGTCGCCTGCGTATTCGGTTATGATAGTACAAATGCTATCACGAAACGCTTAATACGACCCGGACGAGAACACAGGTACGACGTACGGACAGACATAACATCGACAACCAAGTCAATGTCCACGGCCTTTGATAACCAGTTGTGGTGCACTGGCGTGAGAGAGAGAGAAACATGCTCAACTTTGTTCCCCTTATAAACCAGATAGAACTAATCTTTCTACCAAATCAGAATAGAAATTCAGAACAGATTAATTTGCAGAATATCATACAGTAAGTCTATTATATGTCCACTCTATTCAAACGAAAACATTGTTTTGTTTTGCAATTCATTCGCAAGACACTTCATTATAAATGTCATTCAGTCATCAGGTCTATTATTCAACTTTGAAAATTCAGTACAGATTAATTTGCAGATTATCATAAGTTTATTATGTGTCCCTCTATTCAAGCAAAGATGTTTTTTTGCTATTAATTCGCAAGATGCTTCATTATAAATTCCATTCAGTTGAGATCTATTATTCAACTTTTTTCATCCCAGAACAAATTCTTTAATTGCTGCTATCAAAGTCTGGAATGCAATTGTTCTCCTTTATATAAATTTCTTTTCATTAAAATAGTTGGAATTCCTTTCCTAGGGCAGCAATCTTTTGTCCCCTAGTAGCTGAACAATGCATGAGGCGGGACAGACAATAGATGTGGCCGGACGGAGAATAGATGTGGCCGGACGGACAATAGACGTGGCCGGAGGGATGAACAGTAAAGATGCTATATCCCCTCTTCACCAACTTTGTTGGCAAGGGGATAATAAGGTGTGTATAATGGAACAGTCCAACAGCCTTACCTGAGAGCTTTGGCAGCATGGCAAGAATTGAGCACTGAAAATATTTGAACGATGGCCAGAATTGAGACGAACATAGACCTTTGAGGTGTATGGATCCGTCACACAAAGCTGCTTGTCATCTGAGCCAGACAAGAGTCGGGTACCATTCTCATTCCAGCTGATGGTGTTGACCTACAAAACAAGGATACAATCCAAGAACATATACATCTCTATTTAGATGACAATGGGCCAGAAAGTAAGGTGGGTTACTAATTGGCCAGAGAGTAAGGTGGGTTACTACTGTAATTGGCCAGAGAGTAAGGTGGGTTACTAATTGGCCAGAGAGTAAGGTGGGTTACTAATTGGCCAGAGAGTAAGGTGGGTTACTACTGTAATTGGCCAGAGAGTAAGGTGGGTTACTAATTGGCCAGAGAGTAAGGTGGGTTACTAATTGGCCAGAGAGTAAGGTGGGTTACTAATTGGCCAGAGAGTAAGGTGGGTTACTAATTGGCCAGAGAGTAAGGTGGGTTACTAATTGGCCAGAGAGTAAGGTGGGTTACTAATTGGCCAGAGAGTATTAAAGGTGGGTTACTAATTGGCCAGAGAGTAAGGTGGGTTACTAATTGGCCAGAGAGTAAGGTGGGTTACTAATTGGCCAGAGAGTAAGGTGGGTTACTAATTGGCCAGAGAGTAAGGTGGGTTACTAATTGGCCAGAGAGTAAGGTGGGTTACTACTGTAATTGGCCAGAGAGTAAGGTGGGTTACTAATTGGCCAGAGAGTAAGGTGGGTTACTAATTGGCCAGAGAGTAAGGTGGGTTACTAATTGGCCAGAGAGTAAGGTGGGTTACTAATTGGCCAGAGAGTAAGGTGGGTTTATAGGTAGCTAGTTTAGATATTTTAAATCCTTCTCTTAACAAGGTTATAGGCCTATAGAGATGTCCAGTCCATTTGATAAACCAGTTGGTGGGTAGGAAAGTTGTGTACAGTACTGTAGCTTAGGTATTTAACATTGCTTTCTCAACAGCAAGCGCTGCATTGTGTCCTTGAGCAAGACACTTTACCAGGATTGAAAAAACCACTTCCCTCCTTGCCATAGGTGAGCAAATAAATATTGTGGCAAGTAGAAATATCATAATATACAGTACTGCAGTGCTCGGCACACTTAATTAAGCCTCACCAAGTTGCATAAATGATTGGCGAGTGACTTTTATGTATTTTGCCAACCATGCATTTTTACTCTACTTGTTCTAGTCTCCACTGCTGTAAAATGACCAACATTGCTGTAGATTTAACCTGTGATGGACTGGTGTCCCATTCAGGGGGAGTCATGTGCTCTCATTTGCTTACATCAAGAAACCAGGGAGAAGCACTGGCCCTGTGATCCTAATGGCTCAGATAGATTTAACTTGTACTTTAACTTCTCAACAGCTAAAGGTTATATAGAGATGTCAAGCAAGAAATGTCAGTTTGATAAACAAATTGTAAAGCACTGCATGGTGAAAGAAAATCAACCAGGGATTGAACCAGAATGTTGCTTTTCCACAAACTTTCCAAAACAATCAATCGCACCTCGCGCGACAGCCGCACCTGCGCATGACAGCCGCACCTGCGCACGACAGCCGCACCTGCGCACGACAGCCGCACCTGCGCACGACAGCCGCACCTGCGCACGACAGCCGCACCTGCGCACGACAGCCGCACCTGCGCACGACAGCCGCACCTGCGCACGACAGCCGCACCTGCGCACGGCAGCCGCACCTGCGCGACAGCGCACCTCGCCGCGACAGCCGCACCTGCGCCCGACAGCCGCACCTGCGCCGACAGCGCGCCTGCGCCGACAGCCGCACCTGCGCCGACAGCCGCACCTCGCCGACAGCGCACCTGCGCCCGACAGCCGCACCTGCGCCGACAGCCGCACCTGCCGCGACAGCGCACCTCGCCACGACAGCGCACCTGCGCCGCGACAGCGCACCTGCGCCGCGACAGCGCACCTGCGCCGCGACAGCCCGCACCTGCGCCGCGACAGCCGCACCTCGCCGCGACAGCCACACCGCCGACAGCCGCACCTGCGCGACAGCCGCACCTGCGCCACGACAGCCGCCGACAGCGCACCTGCGCCGCGGCAGCCGCGACCTGCGCCGCGACAGCCGCACCTGCGCCGACGACAGCGCACCTGCGCCGACAGCCGCACCTGCGCCGGGCAGTCGCACCTGCGCCGGGCAGCCGCACCTGCGCCGACGACGCCGCACCTCGCCGCGGCAGCGCACCTGCGCCCGACGGCAGCCGCACCTCGCGCGCGGCAGCGCACCTGCGCCGCGGCAGCCGCACCCGCGCCGCGGCAGCGCGCTGCTGCGCGGCAGCGCGACCTGCGCGCGACAGCCGCACCTGCGCGCGACAGCCGCACCTGCGCGCATGACAGCCGCACCTGCTCATGACAACCGCACCTGCGCACGACAGCCGCACCTGCGCATGACAGCCGCCAGTATCATAATAGTACATTTGAATAAAAGTTCAACTCTCAATACCAACTCAAAACAAGAACTACCAGTAGCATAAAGCAAATGGGTATTTTAGATAAATGCTAAATTCAAATGTCCTTGTCAGAGATACAGTACTTAACTGTTGAGCAGAGTAAAACATTAAATTATACTAGGGACCACAGAATAATACCTCTGTAGTTTTCAGGCAAATGTTCCTTAAAAGAAACAAATGCAAGATAACATTACTACAGCAGTAATATATATGACTGCAAGGTTGATACCAGCATGTACTGGAAGATGTATTATCAAACATCTTTATGATTCATCTATTTCCAAACCAGACACATTAATTAAAATTGTAACTCAGGTCAGGAATTTTATTGTTTTCAGTTCTTTTATTCATGTTGAGAATATAGTATCCTATCTTTTTTTTTCTTTTTTTCATTTCTTATCAAGCCAGGATAAATATTTTGAAAATTCCTGCTCTGTGGATGACAGATTAACAGTAGTTGACAACACTACCAAAATGTTTTATTTCTTTCTTGGCCACCAACGAAGTTGATGCACAACATTTCTTCAAAATCCTCTCATTTCTTCTTTCTTTTTGCAATATGTGCTTGACAAAACAGACTGCATTGATGGAAGTAATAATGATAAAAAGGTATTACAAACAGACTTCATTGACGAAAGATAAAAAGGTATTTATGAAAACTGTGCATCACACTCACACATCCCCGGTGGACATCTAACTTTGTAGCAAGCTTCAGTCGTTGAACAAATTCTGGACAATCTACAAGAAAAGAATGCACTGTAGTCAGTTTTGCATGTATATTCTGTGTCTTAAACATACTGTACACAAACTGTATGAAACCCCCTAGTTTTATAAACCCCTAAAAACTCCCCAAATTTGAATTTGAAATTGAGATGCTGCCACAATTCCCAGGGCACACTCCATTTTTAATATATTCTTGCAAAATTCTTACTCCAAAGATGATTGGGGCAATTCCAAGGTACATGTAGCTCATGCCAAATTTTTGTCTCTTTCGATGTTGTATTATTTTACTTGTTATATGTTCAATTTCACTCTTTATACATGATATACATGTACCTTGAAAATACCGACCTACATGCTCATGTTTTTAAAATCTTAAATACCTTCTGATTGTTCTTAGGACTAGAATTTGGTGAGCTATACACAAGTTTGTTTGTTTGTTTGATGATGGCTTAACGGCACCACAACAAGTAAGGTCAAATTGTGCCTGAGAGGTCAGATCATTCTGGAGGTAGGAAGTAAAGGAAACAGGGGGAGAATGAGAGAAATTTAAGGACAAAAGGTCAGAAAGCTGTGATCGTGAGGGGAGGTGCATGGTTGAAACAAAAACAAAGTAGAGAGGGGGTGGAAGAGGAGAATTAAATATGGTCATAGAGGGAGGCATGATGAAGGAAGGAGATAATTTTATCCGGAGGATTTTCTGGAAGAACTCAGCAATTGAGTTGTAGGGAGCGAGGGAAGCTCTGGGAAGGTTGTACAGGGGGCAAGCAAGGAGAACGTGATGGATTGTGAGGGTGCAATGGCAATTGTTGCAGAGGGGTTGGGGGGAGCCAAGACCAACAACCACTGAACTACCAACATCGCCATCTATAATAAGCTCACACCATAGGCAATTCAAGAAACCAAAAGAAAACTGCAAGAGGCAATTTCATCATACATTGTATAATCAAAGAAATTTTCCCCATTAATTGACAGTATTCTCAAGGACAGGGATCTTTAACAAATTAAGTAAATTCCTTCAAGAACATCATTGTTTAATATTAAAGCTTTTGTTTTTTAACTGTAACATTAACAAACTTAAAACTTGTTAACTTTGCACACTCTTAACAACAACAGCTTTTGATGCTTTATACAAACTTTCAAGCAAGAACTTTTTTTCAAAGCTGACTACAAAACAGAGAATTCTGATTTGATTGCTTCATAATGAACCAAAACATTGAATGTAATTACAAGAATGTGAGTTCTGTTGTGCCAATCTTGGCCTATGTGGTATATTTCTTTAACTTGTACTGTTAGATAGCCATATATTTTAAGCCTATGATAATTTCCTGAACATTCAGTATTGCTGGAATTTTTAGCAATTTTCAAATAGCGTTTTAGTTGTACATAATTGTGTATCTTCAAGTGACACTAGTCAAAATATAGGGACCAAATGGAGTGTTTGAATTGAGACCCTCTATTTTCATGCAGAAATATCAACTTTAACCTGAAGATAGCATAACATGGAGTACAACTTTAGAATACCCCATCAATTTTTCCAATTATACAAGTGGTATGCGGAGAAACACAGAAGAATTAAATTCAAAGTAGACTACTAGGCAAGGTCTACATGTAAATATTTTCCTGTGGATGTCGAAGCAGTGAAACACAGAACATCTGAATTTATATATGGGTCATTCCATGTCAATTCAACAGGCCATATGCGCATGCAACCCACCATCTCGGATTTACTTCAAAGCATATTTGCTAGGAATAATACATCTAAAAACACATCTAACATTTTAGCTTCATTGGTTTTGAGATATGGACGTGTAAATCTCTGTCATTTTTGCCCAAATTTTTGATCTTGGAGGCCATTTTGAATTTTGACAAATACAAATTCTCTTATAATCTTTTGTTTATGTCCTATTGTTCTACAAATTGGCGCTAGACTATTGTTAGAGGTGGGAAATCCAAAAATGACACCTAAAAAGCTCCTAGGGCAAGCCTTCATTCCAAATTTTTCAGAAGAACTTTTTTACTGGTATAATTGTTTTTGTAAAATGGTTCATTTTCAATCGGTGCTTGCCAAAAAGCCCCCAAATATACAGCGCTGAAAATTTACATATTTAAAAACTATCATTATCATCATCTGTTGTCCATGGACAGCATGGTATATGCAGCTTTGACAAAGTGGTACCAGGTAGATTTATCCATCATGAGTTGCTAGGTCTCATTTGTATCAAGTCCTATGTCTTTGGCAATGATGTCAAGGTGACACAATTTTCCTTCTACAGTACCATGATTTCAGTGTCCACCAGAAGTTTCTCAGAAGATCAAATGAAAGATCGGTTGATCTTTTGTGTGTAAGCAGTGTCCAGCAAATTGCAGGCGTCGCCATTTTACGGTCTCTGTTAGCAGAGGAATGTTGCTGTATACTTCCTTGTTTGTTCCTTTAAAAATGTAACTTAGCATAATTTCCAATTGTTTGTAAAAATACATCAAGTTATTCTAGTATTGAAAAAAAACCCAGTTGTCTGCAGTCAGTAATAAAGAAAATATTCCATTTTCAAAAGGGCACCTCGGCTTGGAAAATTGTTGAAAATACCCAATTGTTTTGGATTTTTAGATCTAAATACAACTTTTTTATCATGTGTTATACCATTAATAAGGTTACACTCTAAATCTATGGTATATGGAGTAACAATATCACATATAGAGCTCTAGATTAGATACCGTTAGTTTTTGTACCATTTTCAATATGTTATTTTGTAACACAATTTTCATGCAAAGTGATCAAAATAACCTTTGGGTACATTTTTAAGTTGCAAATATAGAACTTTAGTGTGTTATTTATGATCCCCCCAACTGATGTTTGTACTCTGCATAAGGGCTGGGTGTAACAACCATTGATGTGGTCCTCAAACCTTTTGGTTATTGTCCATGTCTCAGCTCCATATAGTAGAATACTTTCCACGCAGGGCCTAAAGAACTATAGTTGAACCTTATCTGTACCAAAAATGGCAATGGTTATCTTTCTGTTTTCATTTTAGAATGTTTTCAATCATGCAGTCAAATCGTTGAAAATGATTTTGTGGATTTTAAGGTATAAATACAACTTCTTAACCATGTGCAATACCATTAATAACATTATGACCTAAGACTATAGTATATGGATAACAATATCTCAATTTTCAGGTCTAAATTAGATATTTAATTTTCAATATTATTTTCAATATCGTGTCTTGTGACGCAAAGCAGTGACCTTTAGGTGGATTTTAAGGATGTCATTATTTTTCTTTAAAAATGTAACTTAGCAAAAATTATAATTGTTTGTGAAAATGTATCAAGTTATTCTAGTATTCAAAAAATACCAGTTGTCTGCTGTCAGTAATAAAGAAAATATTCCATTTTCAAAAGAGCACCTCGGCTTCGAAAATTGTTGAAAATACCCAATTGTTTTGGATTTTTAGATCTAAATATAACTTTTTTAACATGTGTTATACCATTAATAAATTTACACCCTTACTCTATGGTATATGGAGTAACAATATCACACATAGAGCTCTAGATTAGATACAATTAGTTTTTGTACCATTTTCAATATGTTATTTTGTAGCACAATCTTCATGCAAAGTGATCAAAATGACCATCGGGTACATTTTTAACTTGCCAATATAGAACTTTAGTGTGTTATTTAGTAGGAATTGCATTTGTTTCTTTGAATGTATTAAATGTTCTATATATAAAATACATTTCAGGCATCTACAGTCAATCAGTGAGAAAATACTCTGCCCTAGAAATGCACATACAAGCTGACAATTGTGTAAAACAGCAATTTTTATGTGATTTAAAAAAAAAAAAAAATGTATATTTTTACAATAAGGGATACTTATAATACATGTAAGCTTTATTCTTATGAGCATGGCACTATGTATACATATTATCAATTTTAGAGCCCTGGTATTCTTACAGGTTGAAGCCTCTCTAGTAGCCAGCTCTCTGTCTTTGTCACTTCTAGTTAGGGCTTTAATCAGCACAGTGTTCAAACTTCAGGCTGATATCTGACCAACCCTGATCTAATCTACATTCAAATGACTTGACAATTTGTGCGTTGACAACACTGGTTGGTAGGTGCTTCCAGATTTCAGTTATATATAAAGAGAAGTGTTTTTTTTTTCTGATGTTGGAGTTGGCTGGTTGAACAAAAAGTTTGTAGTTGTGACCTCTTGTACAATTAGTGATAGAGTGGCAGAAAGCTGCAGACTATAGAATCAAGATGTTAAAGATGGTCGATGCAGCTCATATGGGTGAAGTTTGGAAGCAGTATGGTTGCTCGATGTTGAACTCTTTTGATGTCTTCAATGTAGCCTTTTCTAGATGGAGACCAGATAGTTTCTGCATATTCCAAATGTGGGCGAATCAAGGCTTTAAACAATAACAAGAAGATTTCCGTGTCGAGACATGTGTATTGACACTTCATTATAATTTTTGACCCCCAAAATGTAAATTTCACCAAAATATTCAATTTTTCTTAAATTCTCATATTAAGAGTTCAAAATCATAATGAAGTTAAATGCCCCATCCAGATGAGTAATACTGAAACAAATGCCAATTGACTCACACAATAAAAACGGAATGCCCATTAAAAACATGAATACCAATACCTACCGCTGTACTCTAAATATTTTGTGTTATGGCACTTATGCTGTCCATAGTAATATCGATTTCTTAGGGTTAGAGTTAGGGTTAACCTAAACCCTAACCTAGCCGGAGTTTGTCATGTTAAGGCACTTAGGCATGTATGCTTTCCTAGCTATCCCCTATAGTGTGCATCTTAATGGGATATCGCATTATGCACAGTTTGTAGATGGGCATTTGCATTATGCAGTTTGTACATACAGTAAACTCAATGGGCATTCGTTTTTCTGCGTGTTTCAATGAGCATTCGGTGGGCATTCATTTAAGTTAGTTATGGAATCATTTACAATCATTTGGCCATAATTTCTTTCACTTTAACCCATTTCTGTATGCTGACATTGTGTGATTGCTAATTTGTACTGATCTGCGGCCTCACGAAGGTTATGTTTCTTTGTCCTTTGTGCGCCATTGGAGATGAAAGACACAACATTTTGTCTTTACGTCTTAACTTTACACAACTTCCCTGAGATTATCCTTCACTAAAATATTAAAAATCTTTCATCATTAGGTTTAGAACGAATGTATTGTTTATTCACAAAATAATCCTGTATGAAACTTACTTGAAAATGGTAGAATTTATCTATTTTCTGTGAGTCTTTTGTTCGCAATGCAAACAACTATTCAGCCATTACTTTAAAAACAGAACTAAATTTTGTTGATTATTCATGAAGTCAAAGTTTGTTTGTTTGTTTGATGAGGTCTTAACGGCACCACGACAACGAAGTTCAAATTGTGCCTGAGAGGTCAGATCATTTTAGAGGTTAGGAAGGAAAGAAACCAGGGGGAGAATGAGAGAAATTCAAGAACAAAAGCCAGAAAGCTGTGATCGAGAGAGGAGGTGCATGGGTAAAACAAAAACAAAGTAGAGAGGGGGTGGAAGAGGAGAATTAAATAAGGTTGTAGAGGGATGCATGCTGAAGGAAGGAGATTATTTTATCCGGAGGATTTTTCTGGAAGAACTCAGCAATTGAGTTGTGGGGAGCGAGGGAAGCTCTGGGAAGGTACAGGGGGCAAGCAAGGAGAACGTGTTGGATTATGAGGATGCAGTGGCAATTGTTACAGAGGGGCTGGGGGAAACCAATAAGGAGGTGGGAGTAAGTGAGGTGGGTGTGACCAATTCTAAGACCGGTAATATAAACGTTATCAATACGAGAAAGGTTGTTGATGGTGGATTTGATCGGGATTGTGGGCTGGATGACATGGAGTTTGTTATCAATTTGGGAGTTCCATGAGGTTTGCCAGCGGTCACGAACAAGGGATTCAATAAAAATGTTTACTTGTAAATGTTACTTGAAACTATTTAAATGTGCATGAGTTCTTAGCCAATCAGCTGTACGACAACCATAGAAGTAATATGACGTCAACATAAACAATTACGAGTGCCAGAAACTTCGATGGTTTGACTGGGGAAAACTTTTTCGCCAAAACAAAGGGTCTTCTAATTAAACTTTAAAGAGCTATGTACATGTAGTGTACTGTATAAGAATTAAAGCAAGAAAGTAGTAAGATAGCAAGTTTGGAGCAAATTTCGTCCCATTGACCATGGACCTAAGTTTGGTAGCCTAACATTCAACACACCTTCACCTTTGGCTATATGTATGGAAAGTGAAATAATTAACCCACTGTACACGCCACAGGTGTTCCTAACGTTATGGCAACCTATATGCTTACACTATATATATTTATAAAGAAAGGTAGGACTCTCTCTAACGCGACTATCGAACCGTACAAAAATATTCCTTTTTTTGACCACTCGCGAATCTTAATTAAACTTTTTTACTCTACTCACATTTGCTGGAGACTCCCTTCTTCGTGTATAAGCTACGGTATTTGTTAGTTTTTCTCCGATTAGATGTACAAACGATCAATTTTCTACCAAATTACCGTCAAGACAATCTATCCGTCTAACAATTTGCTGCAAACTATAAGAAACGTTGCGATGACGTCATGAAGAAGCAGCGCTGCAATTACGTCATCGCAACGTTTCTTATAGTTTGCAGCAAATTGTTAGACGGATAGATTGTCTTGACGGTAATTTGGTAGAAAATTGATCGTTTGTACATCTGATCGGAGAAAAACTAACAAATACCGTAACTTATAGACGAAGAAGGGAGTCTCCAGCAAATGTGAGTAGAGTAAAAAAGTTTAATTAAGATTCGCGAGTGGTCAAAAAAAGGAATTTTTTTGTACGGTTCGATAGTCGCGTTAGAGAGAGTCCTACCTTTCTTTATATATATATATATATAGTGTAAGCATATAGGTTGCCATAACGTTAGGAACACCTGTGGTACACGCCACCAGTTGTCACAAAGTGAATTGTGGGATAATTAAGACTAATCACCCCATCCAAATCGAGAAACCGTACTGTCTCATTTACAGACACAAACTATGTCTCAATAACCAGATAGCATATGCTAGCAACCTAAATCTCTATTTCTACTAGGCCTTTTATTTTTAATCAGTCATTAATCTGTTTGAAATCACTTGGTAATTCGTCTGAGCTGATACAAAATCGCTTAACTGGTACTGCGTGATTTAATGTGTAAAGTCCCTAATCTCTGAACTCGCTCAGAAACCTAAATGGTTCAACCCCTTTTCGAGAGAATGTAAAAAAAATTCTGATACTTTACCAACACACTTTTCTTTCAATAATCGTGACCGAAAAGTTCCATCAAATTGACGACGTCTATGTAGGTCAAATATCTTTCTTTTCCCGTCCATTTTCAACAAAATATTCAAAATATGTCATCTTTTCACTACATTGAAAAATTAATGAACCGCAGATATTCATCAAAACAAGAAATCAGCATCAAATAATTGCGCATTCAAAATGCGTTGCGATGTAGTCAATACGCTTTAATGATTTTGATTTGAAAAGCAGTCGGGGAACAGGTGCAGTTTTACCTCCAGTATTTTCAGTGTTAGCTATCCCTCAGCCGTTTGTTGCCTCCAATGATACCAATCATTATTATCTGAAACGGTTAAGTCGGCAAAAATCCTTCAAGAGGACATGAACGCCAACCGAGCGTAAAAAGTATGAGTAAAAAATAATATAAAAAAAACTAGTTAGCAATACAGGTGTTAGTAAGTTTAGCTTTGAAACAATTGAGACTTAGTGCATGAACAATGTCTGACGGTAAAGCATTCCAATCCTTTAGTGTGTGAGGGAAGAAAGAGTGTTTATATACATTCTTTTTAGCATAGGGAACCTGGAAATTAAGGTCATGATTATTTCTTGTATTAGTTCTAACGGTGGGGATAAGTTCATCTTTATTGATGGCGACAAGATTGTTATTGATTTTATATAGCATATGTAGCCGGGTGTTGTATCGTCTTGTTTTAAGCAGGGGCCAATCTAATTTATAAAGCATGTTTTTACACTAGATTTATAAGAGTAGTCTGCCATACAGAACCTGGCTGCTCTCCTTTGAATAGATTCAAGTTTATCCACATCGCACTGGTGATGGGGTCCCAGACTGCAGATGCGTACTCAAGTACTGGCCTGACTAGAGCTTTATAAGCAGTGGATTTAACGTCGGTGGGACAGTTTGAGAGGTTACGTTTTAAAAGGCCAAGTATAGAGTTAGCTTTCTTGGTTATGTTATGTATATGTTTATCCCATCTAAGTTTATTATCAATTTCAACACCTAGGTATGGGTGGGAGTTGACATGTTTTAGTGGCTGGTTGCATAAGGTATAAACAGGTGATTTAAAGCATTTCTTAGAGGAAATTGACAAGATGTAGCATTTGGAGGGGTTGAAATTCATTTGCCATTTGTTTTGCCATTGTTCAAGTTTGTTAAGATCATCTTGGAGGATTTGTTGGTCAGAGGGTTATCAATTGTTCTGTACACAAGGCAGTCATCAGCAAACAGTCTGACTGTGCTGTTTATATTATCAGGGATGTCATTTATATATAAGAGGAAAAGTAAAGGACCCAAGACAGTACCTTGTGGTACACCGGATAAAACCTGTTTAGAATCAGAGATTTCACCATCGCAAACAACACGCTGGATGCGGTTGTTGAGGAATGATGCAAACCAGGCCAGAAGATTTCCATCAATGCCATAGGCAGAAAGTTTGGATAACAGGCGCTGGTGGGGACTTTATCAAAGGCTTTTGAGAAGTCAAGAATAGCCATAGAGACGTTACTGTTTTGGTCAATTTGTTTAGAGATATCATTTATTGTTAAGAGGAGTTGTGTTTCAGTCGATCTTTTTGCACGGAAGCCATGTTGTAAATCAGTTAAGATATTATGCTCATCAAGGAATTTCATCACATGTGAGTGGATTATATGCTCAAGGATTTTACTACAAACGCAGGTGAGGGAAATAGGTCTATAATTAGCTGGGTTTTGTTTATCACCTTTTTAAAAACACTACATATGTTTGCTTCTTTCCACTTGTTAGGGATAGTACCATTATCGACAGAGGTTTGAAAGAGAGATCAGTTAGAATTTCATAGAGGTCATCAGCATGTGCTTTTAGAAACCATGGTGGTATTTGGTCAGGACCTGAGGCTTTGTTGGGGTCTAGGTTATGCAGTTGCTTTTGACACCTTCTGGGGTAATTATAAGTTGGTTTATTTTGCTGTTGGTAAGTGGTTTAGTTACAGGAATTTGGGAGGTGTTTTCTACTGTGAAAACACTGAAAAACTGGTCATTTAGAATGTTAGCTTTAGTTTTACTGTCACTGCAGAGTTTACCGTTATTTAGTAGATCAGACACACCTACAGAGTTACTTCTTAATCTTTTGATATAGGACCAAAATGCCTTTGGGTTTTCGTTAAGTGAGTTTTTAAGTTTATCACAGATGAAGGTGTTTCTAGCTTCTTTGAGGTTTTTATGGACAGCCTTCCTAAAGCTTTTATAGGTAGTCCAGTCATTGGCTTGTTGATTAGTCTTAGCTTTTTTAAACAGTTTATGTTTTTTCCTGCAGAGACGGCGTTGAATACGGGTAAACCAGGGCAGATTTAGTTTAGTTGAGGTGAATTTGTGAGGCGTGTTTTTATCAATAATCAATTTAATTTCTTGTTCAAAGAAATTCCATTTTTCATCAACATCAATGGAGGAATTAAATTGAGTATAATATTGCAGTTTAAATTTGGTCAGGTCTTCTTTTATTCGTTTTATGTTAGCTTTTTTCTTTAAATAGATTTTACGTTTAGGTAACTTTTTACGAGGAGGGGAGATATTTAGGGTCAATTCAACAATATCATGGTCACTTATACCGGGAATGACATTAGCTGAGGTAACAGCTGGTATTAAGTTCAATCCATTATTTCCAAGCACTCAAAATGTATTTGAAAACGTAATTAGCATTTGCCCGTTGCATACTTACCAAATCTTGTGAAGTGTCACCTACATCGCGCTATCAGGCCTGAGGATGGTAGAATAGGAAATTTGATAATTTTGTTTTACTTATTTATTGAAAACTTTATATTAATTGTTTTCCCTTCAATATTTGCTAGTATTTCTTGGCCATAAACCATATCTCTATGTTATGCCCTTCAAGTCACGTATGTGCTTTGTTCCGAGCAGGGAGAGAAAGGGGAAGGGTGGGAGGAGGGGGGATAATTACCAGGGGTTGGGGGGTTGTGACACTCCCCTATAAAATAATAAAATAATCTTTCAAATCCGTGTTAAGATTAGAGATAAAATAACGTGCTTTTGCAAATGTTTTGCAAAATATAATAATCATTTTGTATATGTATGTCTGGCATGCAGTCTGACAAAATAGGCTATCCACTTTGAGCATTACCAAATTCCCTTCTTCTAAATCCCCCTCCCCGTCTTATTTTTCTATATATCGAGCAATCTGAAAAAGGTAATATTAAATTATATAAATCATTGTGGAAACAAAGTGCAATACCAATGCCGCTTCCAATCCAGCGGGCATATATCTATACATACCAGGGTATCCGACACAGAGGAGTCGGGAGAAATGACCCCTCAAAATTTTCAAACGGGATGAAACTGCCAGTGTCATTTTCATCCCGTTCGAAGGACACTATCTCAACGAATTGAAAAGGTATTACGCAATTATTCGGCCACACAGTTAGTTGAGACAACTCAACAAAAAATGCTGTAATTGTATAAAAACTTGATATTTAAACATCAAGGAGTTCTTACTTAGATCATTTACATCCTCAAAACTGGTTTAAATATTTCATTTGGTGCAGAAATCATAAAAATAGCACCATTTTCAGCAGCGTAATTCTGAGTGACTTTCAAAATCTTGCCGACCCATTAAGCGTAACCTGCTCCCCTTGACACTATTTCAATAAACAATCCTGCGGTTAACGCAAATTTCCATTCATCAGTGCAATATACGCGTAAGGACTCTTTGTGTCTTAAGGGCAGTAGTCATGCACCATCAAGCATACTTACGTAAAGCAAACACGTGCAGTGCGAAAAGTATTTTTCAAAGATAATGGTAGGCAATAGCAATTACGAGATAAGCATTGACATAAACTCCAGGACCTGCTTCTTTGAATATGACTCAATGAAATTATACATTGGTTACTTATGAATATACAAGAAATACACCTTACAAGTTTCTTTATGCCCAAAACTCCAAAGACATAACACATACTGTCATAATGATGTTATTCAAATAAAAACTCCCCTCGTTTTGCCGTTATACGGAGAGGAAGTTTTATTGTTGGAATGTTGCTCTTGATATTTCTTAAGTTCGAAATGAATTTACGTGGAAATACGAAATATAGCGTCAATTTCGATTTTCAAAGGTTGAATCTTCTAACAATTTGTCCAAATAAAACAAATTTTACACATTTCACACCTTTAGAGGGCAAATTTTGTTAAAACGCGAAGTGGAATAGTTTGGAAATAAACTGGAAATTGCAAACCGCCACATCGGTGACTGAAATGCCACAGGCACAGAAAATCAGGATGGAGTTCTGTTTAGGAGGCGAGTTCTGTAATGTACCATCACAAAGTTAACCTGTGGTTTACCGAAATTTAAGCTTCTCGAAACAAGTGAAGTGCATGACTGCGATGTACATTACTACTGCTGTCAAATTTGTCAGAACTTTATGTATGAAATTTATGCTGACATCAATGTGCGCTGCACCTCAATACATGCCCTGGCCATTACGTAACTAACGGGTGTGCTCATAGGAGGCGGGGTCAAGGAAAATCCCCCCCTCCTTTGTAAATTTCGGGCAGGTATATACACAAATTCGGGAACTTGTTTTGGTGCCGGGCTAGTTAAAATAAAAACAATAGAAATAAGTTTTTCGGGAAGATGAAAAGAAAAATATTCTGGGCACTTAAGAAAATCGAAACTGCCTTCCTGCAATTTCCACATCAATTTTAAGCCAATTTGGGCCATCAAAAACAACATAATCTTCAGAGCTTCCGGGGGCTTCCTGAACCTTATGTTGTCCATTACAACAATTCCAGATTTGGCCCAGATATTAGATTCCAGATCTGGCCCAGATAAAAAAAAATACAGATCTGCGATTTATATCAAATCCAGATTTGGCCAGATCAAACTGGCGCAGATCAAACTTGATCTGGAATTTATAACTGTCCAATTCTTTATCTGGCCAAATCTGGGTTTGATATAAATCTACTTGAATCTGGGCCAGAACTGGCCCAGATATAAATTCCAGATCTGGGTTTGATATAATTCCCAGATCTAGGAATTAAATATGCAACAAGTCTGGAATTTTCATCAATATCAGAGCCCTTCACTAATATGTGGTATTGGTGAGCCAGCTCTGAATTATATGAAAGACTTTCATGTGTACAAAGTGTCTAGTCATAACTTGATGAGACCCTTTAACAGTACATACTACAAATTGAACATGAGCTTTGTTTTCTATTTTTTAGCTTCATGATGAGAACAAAAATGCCCTGAAAATTCAGAGCAAATGTTTGAAACAAAATATTTAAGCCACAGGATTAAGTACATACATACTAGACTGATGGTATGAATTTTGAAAATAGAAATATTAATGCATTTATCAATCTCTATTTCTGCATGAACATCTATTGATGTCAATTATTGTGACTCGGCTCATCACATGTTTTATTGGTAAATGCTAAAGGAAGGTAAGGAAGCACTTTAGTCAATACAGAGCTACACAAAAAGACTGAAACTCACATGTCACATTTGTCAAATTTTATCCGTTTGTTTATCTTTAAATTATTTTTCATTATTAATACAAATTAACATATATGTAAATTTCCTTTAAATATAGCATTAAATCAAGTTTATATCTGGCTTGATCTGGCAAGATCAAACTTAATTTGTATATCAAATGTAACATTAAATCCACATTATATCTGGCTTGATCTGGCCAGATCACAAACTTTATTTGTATATCTATTTGACTTTAATCAAAGTTATAACTGGCTTTATCTGTTCAGATCAAACTTTATTTGTATATCAAATGTAGCATTAAATTCACATTATATCTGGCTTGATCTGGCCAGATTGAAATTGATTTGTATATCAAATTGACTTTAATCAAAGTTATATCTGGTTTTATCTGACCAGATTAAATGTAGCATTAAATCCACATTATATCTGGCTTGATCTGGCCAGATTAAAATTGATTTGTATATCTATTTGACTTTAATCAAAGTTATATCTGGCATGATCTGGCAATATCAAAATTGATTTGTATATCAAATTGACTTTAATCGAAGTTGTATGTGGCTTTATCTGGCCAGATAAAACTTTATTTGTATATCAATGGAGCATTCAATCCACTTTATATCTGGCTTTATCTGGCCAGATAAAACTTTATTTGTGTATCAAATTGATTTTGATCAAAGTTATATCTCAGTGGCTTAATTTGGTCAGATCAAACTTTATTTGTGTATCAAATTGACTTCAATCAAGATTGTATCTGGTTATATCCGTCCAGATAAAACTTTATTTGTATATCAAATGTAGCATTAAATCCACATTATATCTGGCTTGATCTGGCCATATCAAACTTTATTTGTATATCAAATTGGCTTTCATCATGATTATATCTGGCTTTATCTGGCCAGATCAAACTTTATTTATATATCAATCGTAGCATTAAATCCACTTTATGTGTCGCTCTATCTGGCCAGGTCAAACTTATCAAATTGACTTTAATCAAGGTTATGATCAGGCTTGATCTGGCCAGATCAAACTTTATTTGTATATCAAATGTAGCATTAAATTCACATTATATCTGGCTTGATCTGGCCAGATTGAAATTGATTTGTATATCAAATTGACTTTAATCAAAGTTATATCTGGTTTTATCTGACCAGATTAAATGTAGCATTAAATCCACATTATATCTGGCTTGATCTGGCCAGATTAAAATTGATTTGTATATCAAATTGACTTTAATCAAAGTTATATCTGGCATGATCTGGCAATATCAAAATTGATTTGTATATCAAATTGACTTTAATCGAAGTTGTATGTGGCTTTATCTGGCCAGATAAAACTTTATTTGTATATCAATGGAGCATTCAATCCACTTTATATCTGGCTTTATCTGGCCAAATAAAACTTTATTTGTGTATCAAATTGACGTTAATCAAGGTTGTATCTGGCCTTATCTGTCCAGATCAAACTTTATTTGTATACCAAATGTAGTATTAAATCCACTATATATCTGGCTTGATCTGGTCAAATCAAAATTTATTAGCCCAGATATAAACTTTATTAAAGCCAAATACTGAAATATAAACTTTTTGTAAAGGGTTAGGCACACGTTATGCTTGCGCAGTGATGTCATGTCGACACACAATTTTCGGGCAATTTTTATTTGCCCCCTTTTTCTCCCCCTCTGAAAATGTTTCAGTGTTTTGTCGGAAAATCTAATCCTCTGTCGGAAAATGTTATATGCTCTCAGCAAAATATTAACCATAGATCAGAAAAAACAATTAAGTATTTTGCAGTGCTTAATGTTATTTTCCATTTAGCAACTAACTTATTATTCACTAACTGACCAATATGACTGATGAGTATGCGGCGTAACTGCCATTTCTTGCTGTCAGCAGAACACTCTTAGACCAAATTTCCTTTAATTTCTTGTTCAAGGTCCACTCCTATAGATCCTCTCCTAAAAACAATAATAACAAACTGTTTACATCTTACGTTCTGCGCAAAAAGGTGTGTGTAGCGCAGGAGCATGGATCGCCTCTCATGTTCGTCAAGAACCTCACAAATTTAATCGGGAAATCTGCAATTTTCGATAGAATCTTTTTCAATTTTTGGATTATTTTTTTCAATTTACGGAAAATGTTCATACGTTCAAAATGTGAGGGGGTCCTAGATCCACTCCCAAGAAGCTTAGCCTATACTTCTGAGCAGGGATGAGCGCCCGCTCCCCCAACCCCCTTACCCCTTGGGTGCCGAAAAATTAAAATACGGGGGAAAGGCGAGAAAGGAAACGAAGAAAATTGTCCGAAAATGAAAGGAATTTCCCGAAAATTGAAGGACGATTTTGAATAACAGGAATTTTTGATGGAACTCTAGTTTATCATTGCAAATTTGTGGGGTGTTCCACGCACGGGGCGACTTAATGAATAACTGTAGCAACTTATTTATGGCATATATGGGCTTCTGAGCTTCTCTTATTGCCAATTATCTGAACACTTTGGTTAACAGGCTAATATTCCGAAAATTTCAGCTAATTGTCCTAAAAAGTCAGTCAATTTTCAAACCCTTTAGAAGACTGGTAAAAAAAGGTCAGACCCAACAATTTGGATAAAACGTTCCGACGTTTTTGTTTTGTTTTTTTCTTCGGGAAAAGGGTTCCCCTCCCCTCTCCCCCCCCACCTCCTTCCTAAGTAGACATTAGTTCCGTAAGCTTATGATTATATATAATATCATAGGGTCCGGTGTTTTTCACAAAGGACGCTCCCCCGCCCATCCCCCATTCCAAATTTCTGGCTACGTCCCTGCTGCTGAGGGCAATTTTGTTTTTAAAAAAGAAAAATATATCAAGAACAAAGATTATCCCACTTTTTGGAAATTAGCGGGGAACACTGTTGGGGGTGGTCCGGCCTCATTTTCCTCTAAGCTACGCCACTACATGAATGAAGTTCTTTTACTTTGCTTTATTTTCTACAGACAGGGGCGGACATATGAATATGACTTGGGAATTTCCCCCTAAGAGGTCGTTCCCCCCCCCCCACTTTTCGAAAGTTTTCTGCACCCCTGAGTATTCCATTATATTAAATGTTGAAAACAAAGGGATCGTATATCAACAACGTTTTCGAAAAACTTTTTTTAAATTGCCACTTGACAGCCTGAATAAAAATGG
The DNA here is from genome assembly GCA_020152595.1 of Chiridota heheva. Classification (NCBI taxonomy): domain Eukaryota; kingdom Metazoa; phylum Echinodermata; class Holothuroidea; order Apodida; family Chiridotidae; genus Chiridota; species Chiridota heheva. The sequence goes on along the minus strand of JAIGNY010003975.1, from coordinate 248,268 downwards.
GCAAGTAACTGCCTTGACGTGGAGTCCCACGCAAGAGACTCAGCTACACTCTATAGATTTCAAATCTAATCTTTTTCTTAAGTACACGCCTTCCGTATGAATCCAATGATATAAGCCCACATTATGACCAGCTATATATCAATAATAATTGGTTTCAACTGTTTAAAAGCCGACGGCGCATCCACAAAATTTGATCTGATCATGGATTTGGTTTAATTATTCTGATCGCCAAATCCAATTATAGCAGTTTTGCTACTAAATTGTGAGGCCATTCCGGAATACTACGAATTTCCTTTGGTTAAATGATAGTGACATAATAGTTCTTGAGTCTTGTGTTATATGCTGTTTAATGAGAGCACTTCAGGCATACACGCGGATTGGTTCATTAAGATTATATAATTGGTTTATCACTTTATTCATTAATGTTTTTCTTGGTCATTACGTTTGTTATGTACTTTCCAACTTCACTATCATAGGCGTCACCAGGAAAAAAGACAGGGGAGAGGAAGGAGGGGGCGGGGGGGGCGGGGGGCAGGTACCGCCTTTTTTGTTGTTTAACACAATTTTAATCTTATGTTTTTAAAGGTGTTCTAATAAATCACATGCGTCACCAAAGAGGGTGGGTCGCCTATTAGAAAATATTCCTTAAAGAAGTTATTACATCAACAAATTATATAGATGTAATGATGGTATGATGTACTGTACACAGCTCTAGCTCTAAATCGAATACCTGGACTACCCGCTTCTCAACCCAATCCCCCCCCCCCCCCCTTTCCCCTCGTGATTGTACCTACATGTTAGTAACCAAGCCTATGAAATATATGCCCTGGTATATAGGTCTAGTTCCTAGCAGCAATTATACTATATTCACAGAAAGCATAGAAATAAGATGTGTGGCACGAAACATTTCCTGAAATGGTGCAATCCTTTGAATACTGTAGCACCACTCCCACGGACTTTCAGTTACACATACCCCAACTGTGTTGAAAAAAGCATGCAAGGATTCCATGCACTTTAAGGCCCTCATAATGACTAAAATCGCAGAGCATCGGGGGGCTTCGCCCCATGGACCCCCCCTGAGGCTTAGCCCCTGAACCCCCCCCGAGGCTTAGCCCCTGAACCCCCGAGACTTAGCCCCTGGACCCCCCAGGGCTTAGCCCCTAACCCCCGAGGCTTAGCCCCTGACCCCCAGGCTTAGCCCCTTAACCCCCACACTGATTATCTTGCGCTTCGCGCGTGGAAACAAAGTAAAGTACGACGCCATCATTTTGTGATTCGACACTTTTATCTGTTTATATTATCTGACAGTCTGATGACGACTATGACTATGTGTTCTTTTTCTCAAGAAAATATTAAATGCATACAATTTGTAAGTTCTACAATTTGAATATTTCCCTACATAAGAGGTGTGACGAGCAAGCGAGTACGTGATCAGAGCTAATCACTGTTATAGGGTTTTCATAGTTTGTGAATCTTTGCAAATATTAATCCCCCAATCGATGTCAATCGATATTTTCCTAAAAGTAATCTGTGAATAATAACGTCAGAAGCGTTTTTTGTTAATGAAATTGAAGAAAGGAGTTGGGTTTCTTACTTATGTATGATTCACCAGAGAACCATGTTGACATAAGGACATAATTCTCTTCCACTGAGAATGTATGTAATTGTGGGGGAGGGGGCAGTGGCGGTGCTAGGTCATGTGCAGAAAAAGGGCAATTTTGTCTCATGAGGCAATTTAATTTTACTTTACAAAATTGTATGGGGCAAGTGGTGTGGGGCAAAGCTATCTCTTGGTGAGGGGGAGTGGGTGGTCTTGAATGCTCAACCGTTCAGAGCCAGAGGAGAGTTCAGGAAGTTCACTTTGTTCAAAGATGTCACCTTAAATCTAAGCATTTCAATGCACAAAATGCAGTGAGTTACATGGCATATAGTGAGTAAACTATGTGCAGAATATTGGGATAGGCTATACATATAATATAATAGGCCGTCTTGCATTCAGTTGAAGTGTGTATAAAAGCAATTTTTTCTTTGATCAAATTGAACCCTGAATTAAAGGATCAGTTTAGAGATCAAACAATTAAATTTGATAGGAAAGAGGACTTCAAAAAGAAACACAATAGTGAAATGGTGGAGAAAGCATTCAAAAATCTTATTCCGCTAAAGAGATATTTAAGTTTCAAGTTTGACACCATTTGTGTAGAGAAACGACTGAAATCAGACTAGTTGCGATGTCACATCCTCAGATTCCTCTATCTTTATTTATTCTACACTATTTTGTTTCGCGATTTTCTGGCTTAAAAACCATAATTGGATATGTCAGGAAAGTAGTAAAACAGAATACCACGGAAAGAAAATTCAAAGAAAATAATTCAAATCGTAAAAAATGTTTAGAAATTTGTCTTTAAAATACATCTGTACATTAACAATTGTTAAGAATGTGAGGATTAGGGTGGCAACCTTCTATACTGATTTACTATACCAGTCATTTATACACAGGTAAGACAAAGCTTTATACTTGAATATTTCCAATTAACGGAATAAGAATTGTGAATGCTTTCTTCACTGTTTTGTGACTTTTAAAATCCTTTTTACATAAAATCGGGGTTGAAAGCAGGCTTTCCTTCTTTTTTCCTTTTATTTTTTCGATTAAAATACCCCAGTGATCTAGCTTGACGTGTTTTACCAAAGATGTTGTTGTACCTAATACAAAAATTGTGTTATATACTGAAGCAAATTTTTTGTATCTTTCCGTTCCGAAATATCTAAAACCTCGTACCCTCAAATACTTCTTATAAGTAGATCGGGCCTCTTATGTCACTTTTTTCGACGTTTGATATTTCTATCACCTGGTCACATTAAAGCTATAACTTTCAGGATCGCAATATACATTAAGAGGAATGAAGAGCGTCATCTCACTGTCAGACTCTTAACCGAGTAGAATTCCAGGATCTTTGACTAATCAGCTATATCTCTTACAAGCATGCGAGGAGCATAGCATTGAATTGTCCATAAAACCAATTTTTCATATCATATGTGCAGATTGAGTCCTACAAATGTCAAGCGCTTTCACTGGTGCATATCATATGAGGAATCGAGGATCATATGGTATTAAACTTAACTGTAAATAAAGCGCTTTTGTTTCGTATGTCATTTAGTTGAGCTTACTAAGATGCACTACTCAAGAAGTTCCTCTCTCTATGACTCTTTCCACAAAAAAAATCAATATTATACAAGACCGTGAAGTTGATATTAGACCAGTGGCGTGTGGTGGGTCATGTTTCACCGGGGAGAGGGGAGGGAGGAGGGGGGGAAAGGGGGACATTTTGGCGCCCGCGAAAAAAAAGCTCATAAGAGTAAAATGTTGGGCACATAGAAGTAAGTTGGAAAATGGAAGCAATTTTCACGAAAACGAAGAAAATTCCCGAAAATTGCAGATTTCCCAGAAATTGAAGGAGATTTCCCTGAAATTGCAGCAGATTTCCCCTAGATAATAAATTTGTAACACGTTCATTATTGGATGGCTTAAAATTGTGTCAACTAGTCTAGGCATGCTATATATAGGCAAAGGTTGCGAAGCCCTGGTGAGAACACAGGGTTTCGCAGGAAGCCCTACATTTGTCATGGTTTTAATAGCAGAAAAGGGCTTTAAAATGTGTCACATCTATTGGGCGACTGGCGCCGAGGGGGCAAAGCCCGAGGAAGCTAGTAGCGTTTTTTTGTGGTGTGTTTAGTAGCAGAAAATTGCTAAAATCGTGTCAATTCCGAACTAAAGTTAGTTAAAAGGAATATTATTTTGGGACGAATGTTCAAATGCAGAATCCCATTGACTTCAATATGTGTCTTTAGTTGTGGTCTAAGAATGGTTTTCATGTTTCTGATATAAGAATAAAGCTTTGAGAAAAAAAATATTTACAACGTTGAGAATAAAAAGTATATAAGAGTATATTTTTTGCGCCCATGTGAACATTCGGCGCCCTCTCGAAAAGCTTCTATTCAATAAAATTGTTTGCCCTTCATGGAAGGAGCAGATATCAAATATTGCCGCCGAGCTATCGCCATGCATTGGTTTCTGTCCCACCATTGGCACTTGAGTGCCAATGGTGAAAAAATGGCGGAAAATTTGTTTTTCTGTGGAAAATTCATGCACTTTTGGACTACACAAATGGAATATTATTTGCTTAATAGTTATTGATCATCACGAAAGTTTTCCTAGGGCCTAAAATGTTATCTCGGGACGATTTTGGGGCGCCCCTCAGAATGCTTTGCGGGGAGGGGGCTGCTGCCCCACCCCTGTCCCTCCCACCACGCCACTGATACAGACCGTGCATGGAGGAAAAAGCTATCGGATCGTATATAAGACAGTAGGAGTTCAACATCACTCCGAATAGCGCATCTAGAGACTAGAGTGGCTTCCCCTCACAAGTGTCCCTCTTGATGTCTTTGTGCACCCCCTTTGAGAAATATTCTGGCTACGGGCCAACTCTCTTGCAAAAGCCCAGGCGATTCTTTTAAAGAAATGTTCCCGTGAAATTTCATGTGCACTTAGGATAACAAAGGACTATTAAAGAAACAAAACAAAAGCATTGGCAACACACCAATCGTTTAAGGACCCAGGTCGCGTTTAAGGACCCAGGTCTCGTTTAGGACCCAGGTCGCGTTTAAGGACCCAGGTCGCGTCTAAGGACCCAGGTCGCGTTTAAGGACGCAGGTCGCGTTTAAGGACGCAGGTCGCGTTTAAGGACCCAGATCGCGTTTAAGGACCCAGGCCGCGTTTAAGGACCCAGATCGCGTTTAAGGACACAGGTCGCGTTTAAGGACCCAGGTCGCGTTTAGGATCCAGGTCGCGTTTAAGGACCCAGGTTGCGTTTAAGGACCCAGGTCGCGTTTAAGGACCAGAACACGTTTATAAACAAGAAAATTTTTCATTTAAGATGGCGCTAGAGAAGTTTTACAGATGTCCCCAATGAATCGGTTGAATTTGACATCTAATTTCACACTATCTTCAGAATGCTAATACTTCCACATTGATTTATTTTATATATGGATTGCGCCACAAATTCTTACTACACTTATAACCGATCAACGAGCTGATTCGCCGCGAGTTCAAGTAGGCCTACGTAAACTTGTCCCATCGTCAGCCTAACTACCTACATGTAGTCCTTAGTTGTTTAGTAAAACTAAAATTTCATGTATCACACTGAAGTCTATACGAATAGTGTTTCAGATCTTGTCCAGGGTCCTAAGTTGTTTAGCAAAACTTCAAATGTGTCATGTCCTAAGAAAGATAGCATAAATCAGGACTGTAGTTTTGTTTACTTTTCAAGTCTCCTTATTCCACAAACAATTCACAATGATAAAAAAATATAAAAAAATGGTTTCAGCTCCACTACTTCATTATTCGTTTGCATCATCATCGCGTCCTAAAATGGATAGTTGGTGCCAAGGTCCACGATCAGTATGTGAAGCACGTATATATGTGGGTGGGTCAAGGTGTGTGTGGGTGTGTGTGTGTGTGTTCCGAGAGGATTTCCCAAGATAAATTCACATTGGGGTTGAATGTAAAATTGGGAAATCATTAAAGGTATTTGGACAGATAGCAACTACTTTGCATAAATTGATACAAATGCCCTTCATACACACTCACCACAAACACTTTTTTACAAAACTTGATAGATCCTAAAATATGAAAAATCTGGCTTATTGCAAGGTTTATAAACGTATACTTATTACGTATTGGTTTTTTCGTGACGTAAGGATAGGACAGTACAACACTAAATAAATTACCCGAAAATTGAACAAAATTTCCCGAAAACTGATGGAAATTTGGGAAAATTTTAATGACGAAGTTTTCTAGAAACTTGAGCAGAATATCCCAAAAATGATGAGACATTCTTCGAAAATTGAAGGAGATTTACCAAAAATTTAAGGCGATTTTCCAGAAATTAAAGATTTCCCGAAATTTGAAGCAGATTCCCGAAATTTGAAGCAGATTTCCCGAAAATTGAAGGACATTCCCAAATTAAACGCAGTGTTACATGAATTAGGCCCACGACATTAGTCCCATGATGAATGTTTTCTGGTCAATTATCGTAAAAGTGTATTGTTTTTTGTGCCCCTTATCATTCTTATCTAACAAATCAAATGGCTCTATCAAATTTTGCTGCAAGTACTGAGGCAGTGTTTTCATATTGCAGGATGAAAACGTTCAATAGGGCTTATATACCACTTAGACAAATCAAATCAGGAAAAAATGGGATGGCGTAAAGTGGGGTGGCGACAAAGGTAATCTCGCGTGATTAGGTCAAAGTATTCTCGTGGGGAATACCCCCTATTTGTCCACGGACCACAGCAATGCCTCCGTTGATAATTTCACACAGAAGTTTGACATGCTTGAGGCCTGCGATCAACCACAAATTCGGCAGGCTTCACTATTCAGCGCGATGACCTTTTACCGATAAAATTATAGAATAATATTGTTGGGCATATTTCCATTTATTTGTTGATCATAAGTTGATTCAATTTGACCTTAATCAGGTAAATAATCGCGCTCTACCCGCCAGTGGCATACAGAGCACGTAATGTGGACTATAACGACAGACTTATTATATATCTGCCACTTTAACGGTAGTAAGGGCGGATCTTGAAATGTTTTTCGGTGGATTGTTCCTTAAACATTATGGCTCATGATCTTACAGTACTGTGTCAAAAATATGAACATCTGTTATAATTCTTTGGCAAGGCTCACGTGTTAGCTGCCTATAAATTCTTGTTTCCGCAAAACATAAGCCTATCATTTAAATGCTGTAAGATTTCAAAATATGCATTGTAAACAGTATAAGTCACAATCCCGCAATTTGAAAATCATATATCCGTAGCTTTATCACTTTAGAAAGCAGTTTCAATCTAAATGTAATTCAATTAGTTACTTTGTTCTTGTCGTCTCACAGGCAAACCTCTTTCATAGCGCGTCATCATAACTTCTGGCAACGTTCAGTATTTTATCGACTTCAAACGCAACAGGAATGCAATATGCTTTTACTGTACGTTTGGATTCCGGGCAATTTTTTTCATGTTTAAATTTGATGAATAAAATGTCAATGTGTGTTGCGCTTTCTTAAAAACTTCAGGGCAAATATATTCATAAGATATACCTGTATACTGTAAGACGGATGGTTATAAAGAAACAAATCTTCCGTCATTGATTGTGCGATAACTTGGAATTGGCTTGAACGACGAGTGAACGATGTCACCTGCTAATCGCTTATGTATAAAATGCTATCACGAAACGCTTAATACGACCCGGACGAGAACACAGGTACGACGTACGGACAGAACTCGACAACCAAGTGTTTGTCCAGGGCGCACTGCCGATGAATTGGCTTGAATCGATGTGTTTATGTATAAATGAAATATTGTTTGTCATGAAATATCATTTTTCACAAAACTTTTTCGTGAAGAATCTTCTTTCACAAAATTTTGAGCAGAACAGCTTTGAATTTCCCAAGAAGCTACAGTTTCCGAGTTACAGACTGAGCAAACATTCAAAGATTGAAGAATTTGCAATATATGTAAAATTTGCGATGTGTGCCAGTGCAGACAGTTATAGATCTGTGTGTATCTTTTTAGATTCTTAATGAATTTCAATAATGTAGAATTATGTGAAAGTTTATTCATGCTACATTTGATTGGATGTGGGATTAAAACTTTGGTCAGCTATATCCTTCAAAGAATTATGACAGACAATTAAACAACAAGTAAACAACAAAATCCAAGGTCGCCCCATGCAGTCATACATCACACCGTATATTCGCATATTTAATTGGTTGTCTGCCCCATGGGTCCGAAGGCACACTAGTCCGAAGGTGCAATAGTCCGAAAGAAAAAGCGGAAGGTCCGATGGTAGCCCGAAGGGTCACTAGCCCGAAGGGTCACTTGTCCGAAGGTTCACTAGTCCGAACGCTCAATAGTCAGCCTAATTAGGATATACCTTCGGACTATTGAACCTTCGGAACAAGGGGCCTTCGTACTATCGGGTTTTGGAAGTATCAGGCCTTCAGACTATTGGACCTTCTGAATAGTGGGCCTTTATTTCGAACTATTGAACTTTCGGACTAACGGACCTTCGGACCAATGGGCGGACACCATTTAATTAAGGTTTGAAAATAAAGAAAGCTGTAAAATATTAAATTTAAAACAGTTTCTTTGTAAGTAACTTTGGTAACTAAGAATTCAAAGCAGTGGTGCAATTGGAGTCCTGCTGCCTGTGGGGAGTCCTGGTTGATGTGGGGAGTCACGTGTTCGAGTCCCTTAACATACATATTGTAGTGTATAATTGCTCGGGTTTACCGACCCTTCCCCACCCTTTCGTTGCGCAACTGATTCAAAGCTGTATAACTAATGTTTCCGCTATGCGCCCATACGCCTTTAAAGAATTATATACGGTTTGAAATTGAGGTCATTCTCCGTGCAATTAGTTTCAAGTAGTTCCTAACCTATACTATGAAGCCAATAACACCCTAGAGATTTTAAGATGTTCGGTATTAATTTCGAAAATCATTATCTAATGCGGATTCGAGGATGTATCTAAACATGGAACGGGGTCAAATAGAAAGCTATCGTGTATGTATTTAAGGAAGCAGCGACGGTCAATTTTGTCTGTTTGTATATAGTTAATTTACTGATTAAAACTTACAAGTATTGTCCCTTAAAAAGTGCCGGTCGTGGCTGTTGACTTTAGACTGAAGAAGCCCCTATTAATAAAGACAGAATAAAGACTTAAGTGCAAATCATTTGTTTAATTCCATTGCCATTTTACAATGATACGATTTTGGTTTGGTCAAACAACTAAAGTGTTTTGGCACCAGAACTGCAAATACAATGTTACTGCAGACATTTGACCTCAGCCATTACTTCACATTTAATGCACTACCTGCCCATTCCGTTGGTTCTACAAGAAAGTTCTTCTAGCTCCATGCAGTCCGACAAAGAATGTAATGTTTTGACGCAATCACGTAGGGTCAGAATGTCCGCAATTCTTATACAACTTGCAAAAACACATAACCGGAGCTTCTACTGGGTTGCCTGCTTCAGTCCACTGGCCAGAAATAATATCTATTCTACTACATTTTTTCACCTCTTTTGATAATGGTAGTGCCCAACAAGTATTGTAAAGTGGATTTTTGTATATCTTTAACGGTTTTTTCCCCTCCTGATTCATACTTTGAAAAAATAATCACGTGGTATTAATTTCTACATTTTGTTTTTCTCTTCAAAATATATCAAAATCATTAACGAACGTTTGTAATTATTTTAAAATTTACAAGTTAGTGTATCAAAGATGGCGGATTTTCAGCTTGTACTCAGCAATACTAGACCTGCTGGGTCATGGGGACCACGACAGAACAGAACTGTCTTTTCAAGCCTTTTAACAGTTTAATGTAATACAGAATAAATGGGATCTGGAGATTGTAGTGGTGATTTAAGCAGGTACTTGTTACTTCAGCTTAAAGTAGCAAATCCCAAGCAGATTAAAGGTCAGTTGTCGTCTCTAACGTACGCGGTAAATGAAATTTAAATCCTGTGTTTTAATTGGTCGAAACAAAATGGTACAATGTGCACTTACATTGATAGGCTAATCAGTATTGTTTTGGAATAAATTGTACGCCGCCACATTTTAATCACGATAGATGGCCTTTAAAGGATGAGTTCAGCGTGTATAAACAGCCTGCGAAAGAGGACAGTAGAATGGATTAAATCTACTTTCGCTCTAGGATAATATAGATTTGAATGATAATAAGTGAAATAAACTGTAGGATTTACGTCACATCAGCATGCCCGGAATTGTCCATATGGGGTGCGTTTCCTGAAGTTGAGCACCTTTTCAAGTGATGTAGAACATATTTTAAAGGAAAGGTGTTGTGCTATATATTGATTCAGAAAGTTAACGCCGCCGTGCTGGTAACGTCACAATTTTTCTTATTGATTGCAAGAAATCTGTGATGTTTCGATACCATATGTAGCCCCTATGCTCGGTCCGGTGTGAGAGTAAATTGTGCCCCCCGTAAATTTTGGCCCCCGGTCCTTACTTCCTAGGAATGTCTAGTGAATTTGGTCCCCTCCGGACTGAGTTTACTAGGTAATTTACTGGTGTGTCTGTACGGTTCCTTCAATTAATTTTGTGTATTGAAGTGATAAGCTAAAACCGAAGTTAGTAATATTTATGTACGGAATACAGCGCCGTTGTTCTCGTAGAATATGCCCACGAACAGAAAATATAAGCTCTCAAGTTGGTGAACAAAAAAATGGAAACTTTTCTTCGATCTGGGCAGTACCCATCAGGATACAAAAAAAACCCGTACATTACGCAAAACGGCAGTGAGATTTACCGTGAAGAGTGAAGAAGGGTTTTTTCTTGCACAAGGGGGACAAGTTCTTGTCTCCAAATTTCCAAGGAAAGAATGGCCGGGAACCCAAATTTCCTAGTGGACCGTTTTGACTATGAGGAGGGAGAAACATTTACTGGATGGCTACGGCTTCATTGTCTCGGGGGCCCAAATTTCATAGGAAATAAAGGCCGGGGGCCCAAATTTACTGGGGGAGGGGGCTGGGGCAAAATTTACTTTTACACCGGCGAATGTGTGATCGATAACATCGCATATTTCTTGCGATCAGTAGGAAAAATTGAAAACCGGAAGTGACGTTACCAGCACGGCTATGTTCAATTCTGAATGTATTTATGGGATGATACCTTTCCATCAATTCTCTTAGCGGTCGGTCTTCAGGTCTTGGAATTCTTACTAAAATATTATCCAAGTTTGTGTGACTTGCGTACTTACATCGGATATATAAGAGTCCGGTTCGTACTTCCGATCAGGAAAACAGTTTTGGTCTCCCAAGCAGGAGATACATTACGAAAGTATCCCACAATGCATCTATCCAAATTCAAATTTTGTATAGGGACCATAAAAGAATCAGACAAATTTCAACCACTGCGAAGGTTCAAATTTTCTTTCACGATATGAAATAATGGCATATGAAGTAGTTTTCCACCGTGTGCTTTTAAAATTTACCGTGGAATTTTTGAGAAATTTGACGAAAAGTAGTGACTTCTTATTATATGTTAACGTTAGGCAGTAGTCGCGATTTTCTGAAAAAATCCATTTATAAGTTTGGTTCGGGAATAATTTTTGACTAACATTTTACTACTATAAGAGTCTAATCAAAAAGAGTCAAATCAATATTTTAATTGCATGAGGATAGTTATACACTATGTACATTGATAATTAATGAACATTTTAAACTTAATGTACGGTTGCAGTTAATAAATTATTTCTTAATGTTGCCAAACTAATTATATGTTATTTACCAACCGCCGTATTAATACTGGTTTGAAGATTACTATAAATGAATTTAATTTTAGAATAGTGTATGTGACAAAATTTCTTGTTATATACAGTGTATAGATCATAATCTAAACTGGAAACAGCAAATTGTTAATTTATCAAAAAACTTTCTATATATATTGCAATTATTTGTAAAGCCAGCCGAGTTTTAAATAGCGATGCGCTCTATACTTCATATTGTGCAATTTTTCTACCTTATCTCAATTATTGTGCTGAAGTTTTGGAAAATACACATCATTATAATATTACTCCATTATTCCTAAAATGAAAGAAGATAATTCGTATTGTGTAATGCAAATTTGTATACCATAGTAACAGACTTTTATACAACTTAAAAAACATTAAGATTATCACAAATTATAGATTTAAGTACAGGAGTATTTATGTTGAAGGCGTATCAAATGTCATTTAACAGGAAATCTACAAAACGTTTTCATTGGCATCCAACAGCCCAATGAGATATAACACAAGGCAAAACAATAATTTCAAACAAAAGTATGTAAACAGAATTGTGCATTTCCACCTCAGGAGTCAAACTCTGGAACTCACTTGATGATAGTATGAAATTAAATGTAAAACCCGAACTCCATTTAAAAGAAAGAGTAAAAACAAAAATTGTTGGCATCTCAGGTGTATGAAAATTAACTTTCAGTCATTAAGTTTTGCAAGTGTGTAATTGCGTCATTTTATCATTTTCTTTTTTTTTTCTTTTACTGTAATTGTCTTTTTTTCTGTTCTCAAAGGTTTTACTTGTGATATCTTTGTGTATTATCACAAATCTTTCCGTTTCATGTTGAAAATAATGTCTTGGGGAAAAATATTTTATAAGTACACACGAGTCAGTGTTCATAATTTACAGATTACTCAAGATAAAGTTTACAAAATTCATTGTGTTAATTTGAAATGTATATGATTTGTCTGCTACACATATGTATTACTATTTGCTAGAAATAAATTGTGTCATTGTCATTGTCATTATCATTGTGTATCAATTTATTTTAATAAAACAGTGTTAAGAAATGATATACACATAGGGCCTAGGCGACTACACCAAAGACTATGGCGAAGGTTCGTTATTGAATATACTCGTACTGCGCATGTCCCGATCTCCCGAATGGGTGAACTCCGAGATCACCCGATCGGGAGTACGAACCGGATTGTGTAAGGAGAATATTAAACATTGTACTGGTATAGGAGTGTACGTGGTATCTATACCATATTTGATCAAATGTAAAGACAAAATTCAAGGAGACATTTAGACATGGCATCGTCCGTATGTCGATTTGCTTTAATATTAACGCATTTCATATCTTTTCTCAGAACCTTACCGTATTTGATCAAATGTAAAGAAAAAATTCAAGGAGACATTTAGACATGGCCAGATGGCATCGTCCGTATGTCGATTTGCTTTAATATTAACGCATTTCATATCTCTAAAATGTGTATTTTTCAGGACCTTACGGCGACATACTTTCGGTTGCTCCATCAAAAATACTTCTCGCCGCTCATGGTTTTCCCCTCCCCCCTCTAAACAAAAATACACCTGTGCTTTCAATAGCAATGCATATCATGTATGTTTTTGCACCCAAAAGAATTCAATATTTACATAATGCATCAAAAGAAAATTATTGTTCACGTTTTACAACCTGGCAACCTGAAGCAATTTTACCTGCCATTGATATTAATAATTAGAATGACGGGACGAGGTTGTTGTACACGCAAATGCGCACAACTTCTACAAACACTATCTGAAGGCTTTCAGTATATATGGCATAGCATTTCTTCCAGAAATTGTAATGTAAAATCACTAACGTTTGAGGTGAAGAGGTCATAAGATATGTATCTGCTTCAAAAAGAAGCAAGTGGATGAATATTTCTACTTGAAGTAATACTTTGGAGAAACAGAATTAGTGAATTGAAGGGGCACCGAGAGTTTTCCGACAGATGCATGCATTTAAGTTCATGTATTCAAGCCGTATTAATGTTGGCCTAATCATGTTTTTAATTTTAACTTGATCGTTACACACGTGATGCACTGTTGATTAAATAGTATTTAGTCATATTATTGCTACAACAAATATTGGAATTGAGGATGAGGCGTGGAGGCAGGTTTGAAAGTTACATCTCATGAGATTTGAGATTAAGCATGCCCTTATCCAGAACCTAGAAAATCATGTTTATAAGTGGGTAGCTGGGGTGGGGTGGGTGGGGTGCTAACAAGAGCCATCACATTTGAGCTGGACAATTCTGAACAAACATGGCAAATAATTATACCATGAGCGGGATTTGGGTACCAAAAGTGGTGTGGGGGTGGGGAGTGGGGAGTGGGGAGGGGGGGGAGCAGGGTCATAAAATCAATTTTTCCTATGAAAGGGGGATCACGAAATCTCATTAATATACAATATAATCAACATACAAAATATCCTCATGTGCTGCCTATTATGGTTAGAGGGTTCAATGATACTATGATCATGCATGAAAATCAGAAATGGTTAAGTCATTTCCATTGCCATCTGATGAAAACTTTTTTCTAGTAATCTGCATGCTTGTAACCCGCTGTTTGTAAACTGAGATGAGAAACATTTGATCATTTATACACCCTTGCCCTTTTTTGGCTATTAACAACAAACTGAATCTCAATGATGCTACCGTATTTTGATATATGCGATTACCGGTACTTTAATTTTCAAAGTTTCCCTGCAAATATTGAAATATAGAAAGAAAAAGAAACACAATTGTTGTGAATTATTGAAAAGAGATATCTATCTTGGCATTTAGTTACAATCTATTGATACAATCAGTTGAATATCTGTCTTAAAGGTCTGTGCCTTAAAGGACTAGTTCAATGGTGAAGTAAGTTTAAAGCTTGGTGCCTTATCTTCACATTCATGATTTATCTTTTCGCCAGTGCCTGCGCATCACACATATCTTAATAACATTTTGTAAAAAATTCATTGTATTCACCCCTCTCTTTTGAGAAAACAGTGTGAATTCCATTCATATGTCTCTGTCACGTGGGGCCATCTTTTCCGTTTTCTTTTTGTGTATTTCTTTATGGACGCAATCATATTTGGTTAATAAAGAATATCTCATGGGTCCAGATATTTGAATTTTTTGACAGCTCGACCTGAAGTTGCAGATAATTTAAGGAAAAATCGTTTGAAAATCAAGAAATAACCTGAACTTGAATTTTCGAGATCTGAATCTTGGCCCCATCCCTCTATTACGGTTAACATAGGCTGTTTGCTTTATCGTTAAATTATATTGGTTTGAAATGTCTTATGTGTATGTGCGATGTGTCTGGTCAGATTTCGCTGTGGGATACATACTGGGATTATAATAATTCCAGGGTTAAGAAATGCGTAGGAAAATTTAATTTGATAAACATAATAAAGAACCTAGAATGTGTATTTTATTCTCCTACATTGGAAATATATTCAGTAACCAGCAATGGACTTTTTTTAGGGTATAGTACACAGATGAATGCATGTTGTTTTGGAAAGTTGCCGTCAGAAAATGTTTTTAGAGGTTAGCCTTCTCTACGTTAAATTTATATTTATAAAGACAACTATATTTATAAAGACATTTATAAATATACTGCAACAAAATTACCACTTATAACAGCTTCTATTTTCAAAATGGATTTCTAATTGTCGAAATGGACTGGAATAAAGCCTTCACAGTACCACTACACTCCTTTTTTGGTACTTAATAAACTCTGTACCAGTATAGCTATTCTGGAAGTCTGGTACTGAGTTTATAAAGTACCAAAAAAAGGAGTAAATGGTAATGTGAAGGCTTTATTCCAATCCACTTTGACAATAGAAATCCATTTTGAAAATAGAAGCTGTTTTATACGTATACGCAAGATACATCAGTATACAGGTAAAATAATAACATATTTAAACACAACATATTAAAAGCATATCAGAGACGAAAATATATAATATGACTGCTTTTCCACACAGATGAAGAAAAGGGTATGGGACACGAAATAGGGGTAGCGCCATCAGAAATCCAGGGATAAGCCCACACTCGTCGGGAATCTCTAGACGCCGTCGGCCGGGATAATTTTTCAATCTTTCGTGGAGTGCAGAGTTTTGTGAATTTTCTAAAGTAATATATTTCAGAATTTCAAATCGGGGGCACTACACAAGCTGCACCCGTCGGGCAAATTCTGGCATCAACACTGGCACTCAAGGCTGTTCGTCACGAATGTTGACAAAATTTACATATTAGTTTTGAAGAGCGATTTTATTCTATTGTGCGCTATGCATTTCTTTTCCTATAATAATCCTATACAAAGCAATTGTTTGTATTCTATTGTGTGCTATGCATTTCTTTTCCTATAATAATCCTATACATGGCAATTGTTTTTATTCTATTGTGTGCTATGCATTACTTTTCCTATAATAATCCTATACATGGCAATTGTTTTTATTCTATTGTGTGCTATGCATTACTTTTCCTATAATAATCCTATACATGACAATTGTTTTTATTCTATTGTGTGCTATGCATTACTTTTCCTATAATAATCCTATACATGACAATTGTTTTTATTCTATTGTGTGCTATGCATTACTTTTCCTATAATAATCCTATACATGACAATTGTTTTATTCTATTGTGTGCTATGCATTACTTTTCCTATAATAATCCTATACATGACAATTGTTTTATTCTATTGTGTGCTATGCATTACTTTTCCTATAATAATCCTATACATGACAATTGTTTTATTCTATTGTGTGCTATGCATTACTTTTCCTATTATAATCCTATACATGACAATTGTTTTATTCTATTGTGTGCTATGCATTACTTTTCCTATAATAATCCTATACATGACAATTGTTTTATTCTATTGTGTGCTATGCATTACTTTTCCTATAATAATCCTATACATGACAATTGTTTTTGTTCTATTGTGTGCTATGCATTACTTTTCCTATAATAATCCTATACATGGCAATTGTTTTTGTTCTATTGTGTGCTATGCATTACTTTTCCTATAATAATCCTATACATGGCAATTGTTTTTGTTCTATTGTGTGCTATGCATTACTTTTCCTATTATAATCCTATACATGACAATTGTTTTATTCTATTGTGTGCTATGCATTACTTTTCCTATAATAATCCTATACATGACAATTGTTTTTGTTCTATTGAGTGCTATGCATTACTTTTCCTATTATAATCCTATACATGACAATTGTTTTATTCTATTGTGTGCTATGCATTACTTTTCCTATAATAATCCTATACATGGCAATTGTTTTGTTCTATTGTGTGCTATGCATTACTTTTCCTATAATAATCCTATACATGACAATTGTTTTATTCTATTGTGTGCTATGCATTACTTTTCCTATAATAATCCTATACATGGCAATTGTTTTATTCTATTGTGTGCTATGCATTACTTTTCCTATAATAATCCTATACATGACAATTGTTTTATTCTATTGTGTGCTATGCATTACTTTTCCTATAATAATCCTTTGGCAATTGTTTTTGTTCTATTGTGTGCTATATTACTTTTCCTAATAATCCTATACATGACAATTGTTTTATTCTATTGTGTGCTATGCATTACTTTTCCTATTATAATCCTATACATGGCAATTGTTTTTGTTCTATTGAGTGCTATGCATTACTTTTCCTATAATAATCCTTTACATGACAATTGTTTTTATTCTATTGTGTGCTATGCATTACTTTTCCTATTATAATCCTATACATGACAATTGTTTTATTCTATTGTGTGCTATGCATTACTTTTCCTATAATAATCCTATACATGGCAATTGTTTTTGTTCTACTGTGTGCTATGCATTACTTTTCCTATTATAATCCTATACATGACAATTGTTTTTATTCTACTGTGTGCTATGCATTACTTTTCCTATTATAATCCTATACATGACAATTGTTTTTGTTCTATTGTGTGCTATGCATTACTTTTCCTATAATAATCCTTTACATGACAATTGTTTTTGTTCTATTGTGTGCTATGCATTACTTTTCCTATAATAATCCTATACATGACAATTGTTTTATTCTATTGTGTGCTATGCATTACTTTTCCTATAATAATCCTATACATGGCAATTGTTTTATTCTATTGTGTGCTATGCATTACTTTTCCTATAATAATCCTATACATGACAATTGTTTTTGTTCTATTGTGTGCTATGCATTACTTTTCCTATTATAATCCTTTACATGGCAATTGTTTTATTCTATTGTGTGCTATGCATTACTTTTCCTATAATAATCCTATACATGACAATTGTTTTTATTCTATTGTGTGCTATGCATTACTTTTCCTATAATAATCCTATACATGACAATTGTTTTTGTTCTATTGTGTGCTATGCATTACTTTTCCTATAATAATCCTATACATGACAATTGTTTTTGTTCTATTGTGTGCTATGCATTACTTTTCCTATATAATCCTATACATGACAATTGTTTTATTCTATTGTGTGCTATGCATTACTTTTCCTATAATAATCCTATACATGACAATTGTTTTATTCTATTGTTGTTTTATTCTATTGTGTGCTATGCATTACTTTTCCTATAATAATCCTATACATGACAATTGTTTTATTCTATTGTGTGCTATGCATTACTTTTCCTATTATAATCCATACAATACATGACAATTGTTTTATTCTATTGTGTGCTATGCATTACTTTTCCTATAATAATCCTATACATGACAATTGTTTTATTCTATTGTGTGCTATGCATTACTTTTCCTATAATAATCCTATACATGACAATTGTTTTATTCTATTGTGTGCTATGCATTACTTTTCCTATAATAATCCTATACATGGCAATTGTTTTATTCTATTGTGTGCTATGCATTACTTTTCCTATAATAATCCTATACATGACAATTGTTTTATTCTATTGTGTGCTATGCATTACTTTTCCTATAATAATCCTATACATGACAATTGTTTTATTCTATTGTGTGCTATGCATTACTTTTCCTATAATAATCCTATACATGACAATTGTTTTATTCTATTGTGTGCTATGCATTACTTTTCCTATAATAATCCTATACATGACAATTGTTTTATTCTATTGTGTGCTATGCATTACTTTTCCTATATAATCCTATACATGACAATTGTTTTATTCTATTGTGTGCTATGCATTACTTTTCCTATAATAATCCTATACATGACAATTGTTTTATTCTATTGTGTGCTATGCATTACTTTTCCTATAATAATCCTATACATGACAATTGTTTTATTCTATTGTGTGCTATGCATTACTTTTCCTATAATAATCCTATACATGACAATTGTTTTTGTTCTATTGTGTGCTATGCATTACTTTTCCTATAATAATCCTATACATGACAATTGTTTTTATTCTATTGTGTGCTATGCATTACTTTTCCTATAATAATCCTATACATGACAATTGTTTTATTCTATTGTGTGCTATGCATTACTTTTCCTATAATAATCCTATACATGACAATTGTTTTTGTTCTATTGTGCTATGCTATTTACTTTTCCTATAATAATCCTATACATGACAATTGTTTTATTCTATTGTGTGCTATGCATTACTTTTCCTATAATAATCCTATACATGACAATTGTTTTATTCTATTGTGTGCTATGCATTACTTTTCCTATAATAATCCTATACATGACAATTGTTTTGTTCTATTGTGTGCTATGCATTACTTTTCCTATAATAATCCTATACATGACAATTGTTTTATTCTATTGTGTGCTATGCATTACTTTTCCTATAATAATCCTATACATGACAATTGTTTTATTCTATTGTTTTGTTTACTTTTCCTATAATAATCCTATACATGGCAATTGTTTTTGTTCTATTGTGTGCTATGCATTACTTTTCCTATAATAATCCTATACATGACAATTGTTTTTATTCTATTGTGTGCTATGCATTACTTTTCCTATAATAATCCTATACATGGCAATTGTTTTTATTCTATTGTGTGCTATGCATTACTTTTTCTATATAATCCTATACATGACAATTGTTTTATTCTATTGTGTGCTGCATTACTTTTCCTATAATAATCCTATACATGACAATTGTTTTATTCTATTGTGTGCTATGCATTACTTTTCCTATAATAATCCTATACATGGCAATTGTTTTGTTCTATTGTGTGCTTACTTTTCCTATTATAATCCTATACATGACAATTGTTTTATTCTATTGTGTGCTATGCATTACTTTTCCTATAATAATCCTATACATGACAATTGTTTTTGTTTCTATTGTGTGCTATGCATTACTTTTCCTATAATAATCCTATACATGACAATTGTTTTTGTTCTATTGTGTGCTATGCATTACTTTTCCTATTATAATCCTATACATGACAATTGTTTTATTATATTGTGTGCTATGCATTACTTTTCCTATAATAATCCTATACATGACAATTGTTTTTGTTCTATTGAGTGCTATGCATTACTTTTCCTATAATAATCCTATACATGACAATTGTTTTATTCTATTGTGTGCTATGCATTACTTTTCCTATAATAATCCTATACATGACAATTGTTTTTGTTCTATTGTGTGCTATGCATTACTTTTCCTATAATAATCCTATACATGACAATTGTTTTTGTTCTATTGTGTGCTATGCATTACTTTTCCTATTATAATCCTATACATGACAATTGTTTTATTCTATTGTGTGCTATGCATTACTTTTCCTATAATAATCCTATACATGACAATTGTTTTATTCTATTGTGTGCTATGCATTACTTTTCCTATAATAATCCTATACAAACAATTGTTTTTATTCTATTGTGTGCTATGCATTTCTTTTCCTATAATAATCCTATACATGACAATTGTTTTTATTCTATTGTGTGCTATGCATTACTTTTCCTATAATAATCCTATACATGACAATTGTTTTATTCTATTGTGTGCTATGCATTACTTTTCCTATAATAATCCTATACATGACAATTGTTTTTATTCTATTGTGTGCTATGCATTACTTTTCCTATAATAATCCTATACATGACAATTGTTTTATTCTATTGTGTGCTATGCATTACTTTTCCTATAATAATCCTATACATGACAATTGTTTTTATTCTATTGTGTGCTATGCATTACTTTTCCTATAATAATCCTATACATGGCAATTGTTTTATTCTATTGTGTGCTATGCATTACTTTTCCTATTATAATTCTATACATGGCAATTGTTTTATTCTATTGTATGCTATGCATTACTTTTCCAATAATAGTCCTATACATGACAATTGTTTTTGTTCTATTGAGTGCTATGCATTACTTTTCCTATAATAATCCTATACATGGCAATTGTTTTATTCTATTGTATGCTATGCATTACTTTTCCTATTATAATCCTTTACATGGCAATTATTGTTATTCTATTGTATGCTATGCATTACTTTTCCTATTATAATCCTTTACATGGCAATTATTGTTATTCTATTGTATGCTATGCATTACTTTTCCTATTATAATCCTTTACATGGCAATTATTGTTATTCTATTGTGTGCTATGCATTACTTTTCCTATTATAATCCTTTACATGGCAATTATTGTTATTTTATTGTATGCTATGCATTACTTTTCCTATAATAATCCTATACATGACAATTGTTTTTATTCTATTGTGTGCTATGCATTACTTTTCCTATAATAATCCTATACATGACAATTGTTTTTATTCTACTGTGTGCTATGCATTTCTTTTCCTATAATAATCCTATACATGACAATTGTTTTTATTCTATTGTGTGCTATGCATTACTTTTCCTATAATAATCCTATACATGACAATTGTTTTATTCTATTGTGTGCTATGCATTTCTTTTCCTATAATAGTCGTATACATGGCAATTGTCTTGAAAGTGAAGTTATCTATATAATTAGCTTTACCGCGCCAGTCACTTTTAAAACACATGGAATTTTTGAAATGTGGATAACTTCTAAACGGAATAAGATATAAACATATTTTATTTCACCTTTTTGTAAATCGGTTAATTGTTCTGTTTTCAATGAATCCACTTGACATCCACAGTAATATTCGTTCAATATCGTGTAAATTTTGTTTCGTGTAATTCTCAGTTGACCTTGGTTATGTTGGAGACATTAATTAAGCGTATCACAACCTCAACTGATTGTTAATTATATTATGAACTATCAAATTTATGTCGAGTATTTATACATTGTCATTAAAATTCACGTAATGCATGACCGTCAGTATTTGGTTTAGTCCATTTTTACAACAGGTGAATTTCTTAACAAAGCGAAAAAATGTATGTAAACTTTTCTCGTTTTTCATTCTTTTTTGTTGTTTTTCTGCATTTAAAACAATCTAAGACGGAAACAAAGATTACTGTTTGTGACATCGTGTTTATATGCGTATTTAATGCAAGGTTTAAATAATTTTGCACTCGTGAATGACCCTCCTAAAGTGGAGTTATTCTACTCGAGCCAAATCCTTTGTTCCTTGCATTAAATACGCATATAAACACTCCGCCTCAACATCAATTTTCAAATAAAATACCTAATTTATTGATTTTTTTCTCTAAATTTTATGAAGTGGTAACTCGCAGATATTTAGTACATTTTGATTTGATGCTCTCTAGCTGGTATGTCCAGTTTTTGTAGGCCCTAAACGTACAAAATCCATGAAAAATATTAACACACAAGAAAAATAATTCTGAAGACTATGATGATGATGTGATCGTACTTTAAGTCTAGTTTCAGTCATTTCTTACAGATCTGTTATGAACTTAAAATGTATATACTTCATTACACTGGCGGGGCGTGGACTACAGGTTTGGGGTGGCAAATACGTTGGTGGCTCGTGAGTGCCAGTCTGAGCGAGTAGCGTGATGCCTTAGGCGGGGGGACCGAGTCCAGGGGGCCGTTTTAGGACTCGGCAGCAGGGCCTTGTTTAAAGAAATTTTACTGGTCTCCAAACATTGGGAAATTCGTCACTTTTATTCATACGGATTCCCAGTTTGCAATCCAGGGGTGATTTTTTTGGGGTGGTGGAAAAATTGTTCACACAAATTGTTATTTAAATCACTTGCCTTAACAGCATGGGGTCGAGGGGTCCGCTTAAGAGCTCTTGGTGTGGTCCAGGGGCGATGTCCTGGTCAGGTTCCAGAAAACGAAGCTCCGGGAAGCTCTGTGATTTACGGCATTTTGTAAGTACAAATGTTCCATTTTTATAGCATATTTTCTATTTTCATCATATTTTTCCCCACTCCATCCACTCTGCCAACCACTGGAAAAAAATTAGAAGAGAATGATTTGCTCTGGGGGTTGATATAAAAGATTATTTACATTACCTATAAAGGAGACTTGAGCTGCAAATTGGGAAAATTATTAACATAAATTAAAAAAATGAGGTAAAACTTAAAAAAAGTAGGTAATATAAACGAAAAATGGTTAAATTTTAGAAATATTGTATAAAATTAAAGAAAGTTTAGCAATATTTCCCAGAAATTGAATAAAAATTTCCCGAAAATGACGAAAATTGTAGAAAATTCCCCAAATATTTTCCGAAAATGAAGGAAATTGAAGCAAATTTCAATCAATTTTTAAACCTCTTTATGTCATATAAATGTGTAAATTAACTTTATCGTTCCTTGAAGTTATTCTACGGGAAGCACATTTTTGATAAGATTTGGGTATTTGGTTTTGAATATGCTCGACGTTATATGCATGAGGTCGAGATAAATGTGAATCACGTGATGTGGAGGCCTCACATAGAACAGATGAGAAATTTGTTTGATTTTAAATTTCTCTGATATTTGATAAATTAGTGAGAGGTATTGTAGGTATTTATCTGAAGAAAACAGGACAAGAGTCAAAGTTGTCCGATATATGGGTAGTTCCTTAAAACAGGAATCCGTTGAATTTTGGCTATAGGTTGGCTCATAAGCTATAGTATTTTTTTTACATCATGGCAAACTAAGGTTCACTTTATAAAGCTTATAAAAGGATTTTTTTGTTTAAAGTCTTCTTAGATACTGAAATGAAAATTAAATTCTGACAAATTCCCTTTTGCCTGCATAATATATGGCTCCAAAGCTCTGAAAGTTCCTTGTGTAACCGTGACAATATGGTGTTTATGTTACACGCGGAACAGATATCATTACGCTGTAACAACACAGCTAGTAACACATACAGGTATGATCCTAAACATGGACCATGGTCACATCTTAAAGCCAAAAACTGATTACTAAAACCTATGTAATATTCCATGTATTTTGGGCATTTTAATCTCAAACATATTTGAGTTGGTGCCCTTGCTTGAACCTACTACTACCATGAACATTTGAAAAATGGAAACAAGGAAATTGATTATATTTATCACGTATATCATGTATATGATTGCCATAAAATGTCAGTTTGGACCGCTAATTATATAGTCATATATGCTGTCATTTCTCATGATTCATAAACGGAAAAAAGTTGTCTTCAACCAAAAGATGCTTCACGCGCACAACTGGCCACAATGATGTATGTTCCTTGCATTCAAGTGTACTGATTACTGATTACTAGATTTATTGTTATTCTTCTTATACGTCCCCCCCTCCCCTCCCTTTCTTATACGATAATATTTCTGTATATATGCTTTCATAATTACCAGTAAGTTAAATTATTTTTAATGTTAGACCTACATAATAATTTCAAGTATAAAATTGTATGACATTTATAAAATATTGCTTAGATAGGCTATATGTGAAATGATTGTTAAATGTTCCGGAGAACATCCATTGCCTACGGGCTTATTTTTGCTTTAAACTGGGACAATAAAGTTGTTTAAAATATATAAATGGTAAATGATCACCGAAGAGGAGTCGAGAATCGAAAGTTTATTTAAATTGTAACCAATCAAAATTCCCAATTGAAGTGACACATTATATAATAACGTCATTAGATGAATAAAAAAGATGTCCATTATGATTGCATGATCACCGCAGAAAAATCGCGAATGGAAAGTTTCTTTAAATTGTAAGCAATTAAAATTCCCAATCGAATAAACAATCGAAGTGACTCATTAATGACGTCATTGGATGAATTGGATAAGTTGTTCATCTTGAATGGATGATCACCGAAGAAAGGTCGCGAGTCGAAAGTTTATTTAAATTGTAACTAATCAAAATTCCCAATACAACAAACAATCAAAGTGACTTAATAATGATGTCATTGCATGAATAGGATATGATGTTCATCTTGATGGATGATCACCAAGAAGCGTGAATAAAAGTTTATTTAAATTGTAACCAATCAAAATTCCCAATCAAAGTGACTCTTTAAATAATGACGTCATTGGATAAAAATGAAAAGATGTTCATCTTGAATGGTTGGTTACCAAAGAAGAGTCGCGAATGGAAAGTTGATTTAATTTGTAACTAATCAATATTTCCAATCGAAATGACTGGTTAATGTTTATCTGCAATGGATGATCACCGAAGAAGAATATGGTTAAATTGTGTCCATTTCCCAATCAAAATCTGTTGATAATATCCAAGAAATAGATTTTCGGTAAAGAAATTGCCAAAATGCTAATAATTAGAAGGTGTTTACCAACAAGACATAGCATCAACAACTGCAACTCAAAAATTTCATTTAAATTTGTTAAAGATTTTATCACTCAAAACTTCTTTAATCTTAGCGTTTATATATAACGTTTAACGCTGCTATCACGAAAATTTGTATTCCTCTACATTTAAGAAAAACATATTATGGAAAATACAGTATATGTATTATTACACAGCATTTAAACAAAAAATGATGCTAAATAAAACAAAAGAAATGCAAAATGATCTAAAAGAGCCTATAATCAAAACGACATGCAGTGATAATATTCATGTTTTGATTGGTCGAAATACAATGGTTCAATGTGCACTTAAACTAATAGGCCAATCAGTAATCGTTTTAAAATAAAATGTCAGAGCCACATTTTAATCACGATAGATAGCCTTTAAACAATCAAAGGAACTTCGTGGGCGTTATCTAGACTTCAATTTTCTATATTAAAATCGACAAAAACATGGCTGATTCGGTTTGGAGGAGCATGATATTTTAGTCGTCTACAATAAGAATTGGAGCATGCCATGCCATGCAGTGCCTCCCATAAGATTGTCTCTATGATTATGTTAAGAAAACCACACAGTCGTCTAAAGATAATGTAACATTAAGAAAATACTCTGGATCGTATCGAATGATTTAATGAGTGCTGAGAGGAGGAACAGATACATACTGTTCTGATTTAATTAACAAACAGATTGTAAATAATCATGAATAAGTTCTCGTGTACTGATGTAGCGACATCCAAGTTTTAGAGGAAAACAAACAAAAATCATTACCAGGGTATGCACTTTGCCGATTTGATTGTATGAATTAGATGTCTTTCAAATTTCACATCTTGACAGATATAGATTTTCCGAAAGGGAGAAGCATTTCAATTAATACCTTTCCAAGACTTTGAACGATGAAAGTAAGTAAAATATAGTTTTAAACAAAATGTAGAAAATATTGGAAATCTAGAAAATCTATTCTTGAGGCACGGTACGGGTGGAGATATCTCTGGGAGCTCTTCCAACATAATCTTAGCAGATACATTTCAGGTCACCCTCAGCTATAACTGCTTTAAGTTCTCGGCCTTACTTTGACCCGCTTCAAAAAGTTAAAAAAAAAGTTCGCCCTCAGCGATATTCATAGATGGACGATCATTTGTTCGATTGACCCCATGGCTAATTATTCCAATCAAAGATGCATACAAAGGCGAGGTCAAACTTGATGATATTACAGCGACCATTTCAGCTAGACTACTGCAGGTTATCTTGTCGTGAAACTTGAAGATAAATATTTGACAGGAAGTGGCTTTTGCTTCCTTGCGGTATAACAGGAAGATGAATTATGGGTATATGGATTATTGATGACGGTTCAAATAAGGTTTAAGAAGGCTTTCAATCGCTCAATGACAGCGGTAAACAAATGTCAGAAAATTTATGGGCAATACTGAATTGATAGACTTTCCAAATAAACCTTAGTACCAAAAACTAAAACAGGTGATTGAGGAAAGCACAAAAGAATTAGGGTACGAAGATTCGTACCAACTACTAAAATGCTTTATCTGTTATTTAAACCATGTATTAGGACCAGGTTGAGGACAGAGGCAGAATAGCTGCATCACCAGCCCTATATGCATGCCCGATACGTTTCTTTATTTCTTTACCTGTTTATCCATAAGCCAGGTAAGCGGGAAGGCTTCAGCGCCCCAATTTTTTTTTTTGCTCATAACTTAGCAACCTATATATGCCAAAAAGAATATATTTTGTCAGGATAGTTCCGTGCACCATACGTGGAGGAATTTTATGGCAAAAGACCTGTAGGCCTCCGTGAAGTTTAAAGTTGTAACCATGCACATAATTGTAGACACTAATGTTGCTACTAATCAGAAAATCTCCTTCGATTCTCTGGAAGGTTTGTTCAATTAACGGGAAAAAATCATCCTGAAAAAATTTTTCTTTAATTCTTGGAAATTTTCGTTATTTTAGGGGACATTTCCATCATTTTGGAACATTTCCGTCATTTTTGGGACTTTTCCCTCATTTTCGGGGTATTTCATTACAGAATCCGCCCCCTTGAACCCCACTCCATCCTGGTTTTCTGTGCCTGTGGCATTCTAGTAACCGCATAAACGATTACGTGACATTGACAAGCAGTCACTGAAAATTTCAACGATTCTCCACCTCGTATTATAACAAAATTTGTTGCCAATGATCAACTCGCTAAAACAATGTCTTTTAAACGGAATGAAAATGACAGTGGCAGTTTCATGCCGTCCCAGTTTCATGCCGTCCCAGTTTCATGCCGTCCCAGTTTCATGCCGTCCCAGTTTCATGCCGTCCCAGTTTCATGCCGTCCCAGTTTCATGCCGTCCGTATTTAAAGGGGCGCTTTTTTCAATTGTACTTCATTTTCGGGAAAATGTCCTTAATTTTGGGGAAATGTTGCCAAATTTTCCAAAATATTTGCAATAATTCTACCGAATTCTCCTTCAAAATCACCCGCTTTCAATGTATTCTTAATAATATCGAATTTTTACTTCTCAACCTGTAAGAGAGCATACAACCCGGAAGGTGAAATCATTTCAGGACAGTTCCCCCGCCCCACCCACCCCTTTTCCCCGCTTCCTACGCCTCTGCATTCAAATCGTCCATGCTTATGAAATATAGTTTTCTTGCGACTGCGGCAACATTCAGCAGTCTTTTAATTTGAGATAATTTCAAGCCATTCTATTCATTCGTTTTTTTTTTAATTAAAACAATTCATAAATAGATTTTAAGTTTTACAAAATATAAGCCAATTATTCGTTTTACAGCCTTAATAATTTCATCACATTATTTATAATGACCCGGGAATTGCATTTTTAATATGAGATGCGTGTGTGAAAAACTGTTATGTTTTTATTAGGCTCATTACTAATAAGAGTTAAGTACGAAATCCGAATTTTCAACCTAGTTACGTTAAGTGGGGAAGTGATGGGAGAGGAGGGGGCTTAACTTAAATAGAATCGTAGTTTGATTGTCAATGATTAATTATTCCGCTATGCATGTATGACTTCTGGCAGTTCGGTGGATTTTGACAAAGAAGAAATTCTTGTCTTCTCCCCACCCCAGCACACGAACACAATTGGCGGTAAAACGCCATAACTAGTCCATAACCGGAACCGGAAACAGTAAGCTTATTGACTCGGCTGAACAAATAGGTCATCAGAGAATCAGTCAAATTAATGGACCCTGTATAGTTCGTGTCT
This sequence comes from Chiridota heheva, assembly GCA_020152595.1. Classification (NCBI taxonomy): domain Eukaryota; kingdom Metazoa; phylum Echinodermata; class Holothuroidea; order Apodida; family Chiridotidae; genus Chiridota; species Chiridota heheva. The sequence continues at coordinate 219,990 of JAIGNY010003975.1, read as the reverse complement.
CCAGTTTTCTACTTTTATATGGTAAGTCTACACAATCAAGGACAAAATAATAACGGTAATTGAGGCTAAATCATTTCTCATTTCGCAGTTTGTGAATCGTGATTCCTTTCTTGGATTTTCGATTTAGTGAGCTCCTTTTTCCGGCATGATAATAAATATCAATCAAGAAGATGCACGGATTTGAACAATTTAGACTTACACGCATTTTGCAAATTTTAAACACAGGCGAAATTAACTAACCTACTTTCCATTTGTAAACTGCCTGGATTACCCAGTTTAGTACCTTTTCCCCATATCATTGACTGATTGAGGACACAGCATCGCGTAAAATAGAATGAAGATGTGTGTTGTATCATATTTGTGATATTAATCTTTCTTTATAATTGAACGACGCTCTCTGCTCTGGAAACCTTGAAAAGAGACTTTTATACATTCGTAAAGCTCATGGGACGTATAGCCCAATTTGAACAGCCATTTAAGGTGATATTTGAAATGATTGCTGCGTCATACAAGGTTAAGGTTCTTTTCTTACTGAGATGTTAACTTTTGGTTCTGTCAAGAAAAATCATCCCATATATTGATATATTAAGATAAACCGTTTTCACACCAGGCTTATGATTTCTGTGACAAAGGGTTGGTTTTTTTCCAGAGATTTCACACCAAATTACCCCTCACTAATAATTAAAAGTTCATATCAAATTATAATTTCAAATTAATTTTCTCACTGAAACCCAAATAATGATTCCAAAAGCGGACGCAAAAATATCCCAAAGGATTTGGATGACTTCGACCCCGATTTTTTTCTCTCTAATATAGGGTGTTCTTGATTAAAAACGTGCACAGATGTGACTAAAACTATCAGTGCTACGGTGCCTTTATGTGTGTTGCAATATAAAACGTATGGTAGAAAATGAGGGGTGGGAGGTGGTGGTGGGAGAGGGGATATTCCTAATGTGTATAGGGGTGCCAGCATTCAAAGCGCAGTTAGGTTAAACAATTCTTTGACATGATTTTGGCCACGATATTGCAGAATGATAATTGAAAATAATAAATTTGCTACCCTCCCTTCCATTAGCCTAATGAAATGCTTCTCAGAACAAATTGGTTTTTATACCTTCCCACACCACCCAGTTTCCAAATTCCTCGGTGGGAATGGGGAGGACCAAGGACGTTCTTGTCGTATACATTGTGACGATCATACGTGGTATGACAACATACACTTTATTCCGAAATACCCGGCCGTTGTATCGGCAGTAATTTGTGTACATATGAATACGATTACGTACAAATATTACAGACTTAAGTCATCTGCACATGTCGCTTTTATTCCCCCTCCACCAATTAAAAAAAAAATAAAAAAAAACAAAAGATAGCTATATCGCTTTTGAGAATACGGGGCAAAAAAATCAAGAACAGGAAATTAATATGTACCGCCTAAAACAAATTCGTATGTCATCAAACATTAATCAATGCCTCTCAAAATTATTTTATGCCGCCCTTAATCAATTTATACCGGCCCTCAGTCCCGCGTTTTCAAACACTTCACCGCATTTTGTGTAACGGGGTGGGTTGAACGACTGCGTCGATGTGTCTCCATTTATATCCGACAAAAAAAAACCCATTATAATTTTTTTTTGTTGCGACGCGTTTGTCTTTTGTCTGCCGTATGAAGCTCCTACACTGATACTATTTAGCTTAGCAAGAGTTGAAGATAAAATTGCTTTCAATCATTAATGTTCAATTACAGTTGAATTGTTAAAAGAACCTTTTGGTGAAAAAGAATTGACCTTATGATGGATGGTCAATATCAATTATCTAAAAGTCGTGAAACTGGTGGCCTTTAAACGTTAAATATCAATAACATTCAATGGCAACACCCTATCATAATAAGACCTATTTTATGGTCCAATAAATTTGAATGGATTCTCTTAATTAGATCAATTATGCTTAACTTCAATTTCAATGTTCAAGAGAAAGCGTTCATGGCTCATCCTGACGAAAAGGTTAATTCCTACTGCTTCAGCAGATATAATCAACTTATAGTGGAGTAGTTAAGAAGAATGTCATCCGAGGTCGGAAGCAGCCAGTGGCGTGGCCAGGGTAAAATAAGTGTGTGTTTGTTGTGTTGAGGGGAAATAAGAAGATGGAGGGGGAGGGGGCGTAAAAAAATTAAAGGGGTAAACTTTGCATACCTTTTAGTATCCTGACAATCATGTCGGATGCATTTAATGAGAAGGATAAACATTACCATACTGTTTACATGACATTACTTAAGCAAACTTTAAGCAATAATGTAGACTAAATCATAAAATATGAATCTAAAGGATATTTTTTCAGAAAAGTGTGTGGGTGGGGCAACTACCCCCATACCCCCTCCCGTGGGCACGCCGCTGGAAGCAGCTCTTCTGGCCCATGTACCTGGCTTGTAACCCGGAGATTTATCGAAGGGGAAAGCACTTATGTGAGGCACTGTGGCATTATACAAGCTTGTATATTTGCCATTTGATTTTACACAGGGTCACAGTACTGATCTTCGCACGAGGGAGAACGTCGCCCGTGCTCAATGCTGGATATGGGTTTGCCCTGTACCCGACCATTTGTGTATCTAAAGTTTTATCCTGGAGATTTTCGAGTTTGGGGCTTTAAAAACACATACATGTTTTTGCTCGCTCCTCCCCTCCAAATAGACAAACAAATAAAACATACCTGAACTCCTGTTTTACCATTGTTGGGCCAAAGGCTGTCGGGTACACGGGCTTTCAACTCCCAATCGGGATGTATTTTGTAGTAATTACTCATAATACAGCATTTCGTAAGCGTAATTCAAACTTTTTTTTAATGCAAAACCCTACAGCATTAGGTATATTTTTTAGGATTGTGGTCACATTTTCACTGAAAAGTTTTTACATATGTTTATAAGATAATTTGTTATGCTTTATGTTTTCACGCGCGCATGTTGTAGTTTCGCCAGCACATTTTTGATGTTATAAATTCAGCGTAGATATGATTAAATTCTTAGCATTTATCTATGTGCAAATTTTTTGAAATTATATTGATTAAATTTATTGGCCAATTTCGTAACAAGTGTAACATGCTCAGCGCCTGCATATAACAACAGATAAGTAAAATATGTGCGCACAGGGAAACGTTCTCTAGCCTTTCACCACTCCAGGGGCACAAATTCCATGGGGAAAAGATTGCCCTGCATTACATGGGGGCAAAGATTGCCCTGAATTCCATGGGGCAAGATTTCCCTCTATTCCGTGGGGGCAAGATTGCTCTACAATCTATGGGGCAAGAATTTCCCTGCGTTCCATGTTGGCAAGAACATGAAAATGCCCTGCATTTCATGAGAGGAAGATTGTCCTGCATTTTATGGGGGCAAGATTACCCTGCATTCCATGGGGACAAGATTGCCCTGCATTCCATGGAGGCAGGGAAGAAGAAGTGTTGGTATTTTCCTTTCTTCAAAGCATTGCAGCTAAACCCATATTGCTATAAACAAATTGTTTATGATGATACAATAAGTGACATATCGGCCTGCCATGCACTTACCAGTATACTACCTCACTTTTCCTATACTGTTATGACTCAAGTGACGTCATGAAAGAAGTTCTAGCTTGTCACGTATTTGGAAGCTTCTTGGGTTCTTCAAGGGTTATTTCTAAGAAATACTCAGAGCAAAAAGGTTCCAACTTGTCTCGTATGTGGAACCTTCTCGTCTCCGTAACATGTAAGAATGTATTTGCACTTTTTGTATGCAGGCGTCATTGTTTCTCCCCATCTCTTCCCGGCTTTTTTCGTTTCGGATAATGTCAGTTTCTCTTGAAACAGCGAAATATCATATAACCTTACTGTTTAAGGCGAAAATCAGTGACACCACAGCATTAATTTAACTTTCCTGAAAGCATTTGGGAACAATACGAATGCATGCAAGACTTCATTAATAGTGCATCAACCTTTGCTTGAAAAGGTACTTCTGCCTGGAGCAAAACAGCCAAAATGTGACTGTATGTTGGTAAGTGCACTTATGAAAAACAGAGGAAGCGTTAAAGAAATGATTAGTTGATTAATAGTAGCTTTCATATGCAAACGTTTCAAGTGCCACCAAACGGATAAGCTTTTTCAACGGTTACACTTCAAAATCCATTACAGCATATTAATCCATTCAATATCGTTTAATATTGATTTTACAGCTTTTTCAATTTTCGGGTACGATCTCGAGGTCTCTAAAGTTATGTAAAGTGTAAATGGGCATGTGGAATTCCTTGCTTTGAATTCCCTCACAGTCTTTAATTTGAACTGATAAACAATAAACAGATACACGTTTGCATGTACAATACCAAGCATGTGACCCCTCCTTGAAAAAATATCTCTAATTAATTTCAAAGACTAAAACTTAAAATGAAAATATAGATAATTACACAGGTAAACTGAAATCTTGTCTTCAATTCACAATAATTAGTACCGCTTTTATCACATTTTCCCAGAGAGGAACAGTTTGACGAACAAAGAATCCAATTTATAAACATGCAGGTAAAAGTAAGATCTGAAGTGTTAAAAAAAAAAAAAAAAAGTCAAAGCATGGACCAAGAAAGGATCACCTTCCAGCTGGAGCAATTAACAGATTAAGAAGCCCAAAAATATTCCGATTACAAGCGAAAAATGCACTGGTAAATCAATTTTCCATCAAGCGTTGCTGTTACGCGGGAAAGTCTTCAATTTTCGGAAATTGTTCTTGCTTTTAGGATATTTGTCCTCAATTTTACCGAATTTTCCTTTCCAAAAATTTTACTTTTTCTTCATTTACCAAAAACTTTTACTTTCTCTCAATCGAGAAAAAGAGTGTGAGGGGGTGGAAGGTGAGGAGGGGGATGTGTTACCGGAAAGTTAAATCTTCTCACAGGGGAAGTTGCCGTAAAGTTTCATCGCTTCCTATGCCTCTATATCAAAAACAATGTAAGCAAAACCATCCTAATAAAAATAATTAAAAAATGATCATTTTTCAGCCATTTGTATATTTGGATCATAATAAGCAAATATTATGCAAATTTGAAATCAACTGACTTGCATGCCTTTCTTCTTAAAAGCGTTGCATGTTATTCCTCTGTTACAATTCATGAGAGCCTATATAGGGAAATTATTAAGTTTGGTAAAGAGATTTGAGATCATAAAATTTATTCCAAAGACTAATATCTGTCATCATTTTCACACCAATCTGGTATTTTTCGAACTTGAATATCTCTTTAATGAAGTAAGATTTCAAAAATACTGTATTTACCATTCCGTACCATTCATATTTTTTTTTATAAAGTGCTCACGAGTATAGCCAGGGGTCAACAGGGCCAGAAAAGGTAAAAAGGCTCAAAATCTTAGATAAAAGGTCCAGAATATTTGCTAAAATATCAACAAATTTTGCTAAAAATAACAGATTTTGAGGCAATGACCCTTGTTTCTGCTCTTCAGTAAAATTTAACCTCCAAACAGCTCAAAGACCGCTTTTTTTTGAACATTATTTTGTGGGGTCCAAGCATAATAGCTTTTAAAGAGAACTACCATTAACGTTTGTGTGGCATGAAATAAACTATTAAAACAAAAACATCGTGATAAGCAAGTATTCCTTTATCAGTGTTGAAACCGACTTTCTATACCGCCACGGTTCTACACGCAAGGCTGTGATGAGTGTTATACGCCGTGCCAAAATGACTTAACGCAACATTTTTCATCTGAATGACTGAATGGCTGAAAACATCTGAGGCATTCGTCATCTTTATTAACAACATCATTTGAAAGCTAACTTAACCGCTAGTTATCTCTGCATAAAATCATAAACATTTGAATATTTACCACATCTCTTATTATTGCGTCACTGTAAACAGATAAATCGACAATTCAAAATGAGACGCAATGTATCTCTGTATCCCTATTCTTCTGCCCAAGATGCTATTTGTATTTTTCTCCAAAGGAGGTTCCCGTTTTAAATAGTATTAAAAGACAGCGGTCAATATGATCGATTTCAAAATCTTCTGTGGTAGATATACCTTTTTTATTCTTAGAGAGATACAGGTCCTGCAAGTTGTGCGGTCCAGACACAAAAGGCCTTTAAAAAGAATTCCATTAACGGTTCGTATGGCATGAAGTGAACAACTGTTAAAACAACCGTATCATGACTAAAGTAAACATCTTTTTATCAGCGTTGAAATCGACTTTGTCTATACCACCACGGTGTACAATCACAAGGCTGTGATGAGTGTTATACGCTTGCCGAAATGACATAACGCAACACTTTACACCTCATCGACTGGTAGTTAATTAATGAATATATCAAGCCTTGTTTTAATTCTGAATTATTCTCGCAAGGATTGTTCTTTTCTCCTATCAATTTTCGTTCGAAGCTACACGTCACTATACGCTCATTTTTTTTCCATTTTTTTTTTTTTTTTATGCTCGCGAATTGTTGGAAGCAGATTTAAATAAGTGCTTTCGTAGGAGGCGGGATTACCGGGACTCTTCATTCGCAAGGATTGTACTGGATCAAAACGGCAAGCGAATTTTTAATATCTTGGAAAGTCTTTAACTTCTAGGTATGTTTACCCCGATCTTGCAGGAAGTGGAATGTTTTCGTGACATCATTGCTTTCTCTAATTGATTGATTGAAATGTTTTAATGGTAATCTGTTTACCGCTGTGTAACTCAAACATTAAAGTGTGAATCATTACTGTACATCATGTTTGAATGTTTATCGGATTAAGACGGACCGCTCTTTAAAACCTATTCGACTTTTCGACTCCTTTCAAGAGAGAATCTACCAATCCAAAGAAGTGGTTAATATTTTGTTCTTGATGAGATTAAACGGAGTTTAAACGTGTTTTTACTGCAATATCATTTCCAAATGAACCCATCCTGTAAATACATCTAAAATAAAGAAATACATAGCAACAGTGAGTGGCTATAAGAACAATAATGGGAAGAACAATGAAGCAGTCACATTGAACCAGTTTTAGGGTTATAGGCTACAACTTATTTTGGATGAATGCTGATAAGGAATGTTCTAGTCAAATAAAACAAAAAGTCATACTTCATATAGAAAAATCGACAAAACATGTGTTTCGAACCTGCAGCAGGGTACATTTGTAATGGATAGGCTCACGATCTTTCGTAAGTCTTTATGAAGATTGTGGGATTGTACAGTTGTATATCAGTATAAGCTTTAAAAGTTGAAAAAGGTAATTTCAGTTAATAAAGCTAGTTCTTGGTTCTGGAAGTGTTTAGGCTTCACGTATTCTTTTATTCTATATAACAGAAGAAAGACTCTTTCTGCAAGGATTAGTTATTTTTTCTAGATACTTCTTTCTTCTGGATACTTCGTGAGCTGAACGCAACCTTTATACTTCATTGGCTATAGGTGTTTGAAGGAACTTCTCATCTGCGAAGAAACAGTAGAGAGAGATGCCGTTTGGTTAACGATATTATAGACTGATTAAAATTCG
>JAIGNY010003975.1:170000-207500 GCA_020152595.1 Chiridota heheva | reverse complement strand
TTCTTTTTTAATTAAACAGGAAAATTCAGAGGTAAATTATCGACGTGATGCAAAATGTCACGAAGTGGCAAAAACTCGGGCACTTTATTGAAAATTAAAAGGTGACGCCGGGAAGAGGTTTCAAAAATTGAAATAATCTAATTTAGAAATATGAAATGAAAAAAACTGCCTTCTCTATAACTAATATAACTTTCGACTTTGCTTTACACGCATCCAGTGAGAGAAGAAATGAAAAGGAGACGGGAGGGGAGGGGGGGGGGGGGGAGGGGGTGTGAGGTACTTGAGCACGATCTCTCGGCTTCGTTAAAAATTTGCAGATTACAAATATGAAACTGATGAAATGAACATATAACCGGAAACGCCTGGCGATACCGTTGTTCAACGCCCAACATGCAAAAGTATCGTATTTGTCAATGTGGCGTATTTCAATATTGCGTAAAAAATTATAACATCTCTTTCAAAGAGTATGAGACCGCCTCCTTAAGGATTTTCTTTAAAAAATATTTTGCTTCTAAACAATCTAAAAGATCAGCTCCGATTTTTTCTTGACGACTTTTTGTATGTGTCCGGTCACTGGACTCTCTCCATGGACATAACCGTTTTGTATACAGCAATGCGTATTTCTCATCCCGTAGTGGCAGAGGGGGCTACATGGCCCCTTATCCAAAATGCGATGACTAGGTGATGCTTATGACATTAGCATGCGTTCGCTGGGTTCGATATAACTGGTTTGAGGGGGTGCGTCTGTTTTTTTTGTTGTTTTTTGTATTTTCTCAAAATTTCAGTCAAATGCCTTTTGGCATGCATTTAACTAAACTTGCCAAGTGAAGATCGGCAATCACGTACTTGGCAATCTGGCAATGTCTGAATTATATCCTCGAAGGCAAATTACTAGGATGACCCCAGACAGGGGCGGATAGCCCCATTGGCTGCATAGGCTTTAGCCGAAGGCCCGGCAGCCCGGGGTCTTGGGTCCTGCCAAAATTAGGTATAAAAATGAAATTCATACTTTAAAAATAATCTTTGAAAACTAAAACTGAAGATAATAACAAGAGATCGATAAAGTTCAAATCTTAATGATCCACCATCCTTGGACTTACAGATTAGGGTAAACCATGATTTAAAACATACGAAAAGAGCGTGTGAACTTTATAAGGTTATCAGATCACAGATCAGGTATCATAGATCAGGGTATCATAGATCAGGGTATCATAGATCAGGGTATTATAGATCAGGGTATCATACATCAGGGTATTATAGATCAGGGTATCATATAACAGGGTATCATAGATCAGGGTATCATAGATTGGGGAATCATAGATCAGGGTATCATAGATCAGGGTATCATAGATCAGGGTATCATAGATCAGTGTATCATAGATCAGTGTATCATAGATCAGGGTATCATAGATCAGGGTATCATAGATCAGGGTATTATAGATCAGGGTATCATAGATTGGGGAATCATAGATCAGTGTATCATAGATCAGGTATCATATAACAGGTATCATATAACAGTGTATCATAGATCAGTATCATAGTATTATCAGATCAGGGTATCATAGATCAGGGTATCATAAATCAGGGTATCATAGATCAGATCAGGGTATCATAAATCAGATCAGTGTATCATAGATCAGGGGGTATCATAGATCAGGTATCATAGATATAGATCAGGGTATCATAGAACAGGGTATCATAGATCAGGGTATCATAGATCAGGGTATCATAGATCAGGGTATTATAGATCAGGGTATCATAGATCAGTGTATCATAGAACAGAGTATCATAAATCAGTGTATCATAGATCAGGGTATTATAGATCAGGGTATCATAGATTGGGGAATCATATATCAGGGTATTATAGATCAGTGTATCATAGATCAGGGTATCATAGAACAGAGTATCATAGATCAGGGTATTATAGATCAGGATATTATAGATCAGGGTATCATAGATCAGGGTATTATAGATCAGTGTATCATAGATCAGGGTATCATAGATCAGGGTATTATAGATCAGTGTATCATAGATCAGTGTATCATAGATCAGGGTATCATAGAACAGAGTATCATAAATCAGGGTATCATAGATCAGGGTATTATAGATCAGGGTATCATAGATCAGGGTATCATAGAACAGAGTATCATAGATCAGGGTATTATAGATCAGGGTATTATAGATCAGGGTATCATATATCAGGGTATCATAGATCAGGGTATCATAGATCAGGTATCATGGAACAGGGTATCATAGATCAGGGTATCATAGATCAGTGTATCATAGATCAGTGTATCATAGATCAGGGTATTATAGATCAGGGTATTATAGATCAGGGTATCATAGATTGGGGAATCATAGATCAGTGTATCATAGATCAGGTATCATAGATCAGGGTATCATACATCAGGGTATCATAGACCAGGGTATTATACATCAGGGCATCATAGATCAGGGTATCATATATCAGGGTATCATAGATCAGGGTATCATAGATCAGGGTATCATAGGTCAGGGTATCATAGATCAGGGTATCATAGATCAGGGTATCATAGATCAGGGTATCATAGATCAGGGTATCATAGATCAGGGAATCATAGATCAGGGCATCATAGATCAGTGTATCATAGAACAGGGTATCATAGGTCAGGGTATCATAGATCAGGGTATCATAGATCAGGGTATCATGGAACAGGGTATCATAGATCAGGGTATCATAGATCAGGGTATCATAGATCAGGGTATCATAGATCAGGGTATCATGGAACAGGGTATCATAGATCAGGGTTTTTAATAAAAGTCATAATTGAAGTCATAGTTAATTAAAATTTGTAGTATATTTACAAAAGGGCCCGGACATACATACTCAGTCTAAGGTCAATACAGGCTTAAATCGCCCCTGCATGCTGTACAGCTGTATTCTCTGTTAAGTTTATATGTAAACTTTATGGGTCATTTCATGACCTGAATATACTACATGGACACATCTGTGCAGCGTAGCGAATAGACTCAAATTAAATGATTAAAGAATAATGTCCATTTGCGTTCTGAATAATTGGCAAGCTGCCTTTCGCACCAGTACAAGTTAAGCGCCAGACAGCCGCTACATCGTTAATTTTCCATGGAGAAAGAAAGGAAGAATTTTCACACCAATCTGATCTATTGATGTAGCACTGTAGTCAATTATTTAACTTTTGTATAGGGCAGACACAGTTGTTAAGTCATTAATATTACAAAGTCATAAACACAACGAATTGAGTGTGATATGGCTCCGGAAATTTTGCAATTAATTGTTAGTGTATTTAGTTTCATGAAGATGCAATTATTGTAGTTGATTGGTTTAAAGTCGGGAGTTGTTTCAGTTTCTTATGTGCCAAATACATGCCGTCCGAATGCATGTGGAATTCGGGTTATATGCCTCTGCCACCCCTACCTTCCTCTCGGCTGATCCCTATACACCCTCGCCCGCCCGTAACTAGCATTTATGGATTAACACCAGTTGTAACGGCAACATACTTTTCTCAAGAGACAAAGTAGTGAATTGGTAGGCCTATAGCTATGACGTCATGTTTGAAATGCACGAGTGTTATGTGCAACACGTACTGGTGAGACAATAGGAATGAATGGGACACGGGTTCATGGAACAAGGCGGTCGTGAAACACGGGGTTCATTCGGCATGCGGGTAATGTCCCGTTGCGACGGTCTGTGTCTCCTCAGTGTCTGCAGTCAAACAAACAATAGCATAATGGCGAAATGGAGCCTCTGTTACATGTCCAGTTTTGATTTTTCATGGCCCTTAAAGAAAAAATATAGTTTTGAGACAGATAGACGGAAGGAGTACGACGTGGAATCTCTACAGGAGTATGCTTGTAGAAGTCTGCCATTGAAATGCTTGACCTACTACCGGCGCATGCGTGGATTTCTCACTTTGGGGAGGAGGAATACCCTGACAGTTCAATAATTCAATAATGTTCAATAATGTTGATCCCTTATGGATAAAAACGTTATACGGCGTCGGATAAGCAGAGAGAGGAAAATCAACCCCCTTCCCACCCCATGAGAATCACGCAATACTCCCATGGGAATCACGCAATACCTGGCTCTCTGGCTGTGATCGTTTCTTAATCAACATTCTTCGTTTTCAGATACAGAAATTAAAATTCTTATAGTTTAGAAATAAAGAGGTTATTTGCTCAATTTGGAGAATTTTGAATAATTTTCCATTATATAAAAAGATAAATTGTGCTTCTGATCGCGAGTGTACATATGATTGGTCAAGCAGGTCACTGCATGCATTGTGTATATGGTATATAATAAATCTTCATGCCAGTTTGTTTGGGCAAGTATGATATAAACAACAAAAACGCTATAACATTTGGAAATAGGATATGATTTCCGTTATCATGAAAAAGGTGTTTAAAGCTTAAATGCATTAAAAGCTGTATAGGTCGATATCATATCCCATACAGCCAGGTATGAACCCGTTATCAAGAAAGTGCAATGTTGTACGTATTCAACATTTTTAAGTGCAAAAACCTTGTAAAGGTTATTATGATCAGGCATTACATCGACATGAAAAAAATCAGAAGGCTTTTATTTCAAACTTTTCTTTCCCTCTCTGTTGCGTGTGTTGTAATGAACGAAGATTGAGAAAGTGATTCGATCGGTCTTTAAAGATTTCAGATAATAGAAAAAGAGGTATTATTCACTCTTGCGTCAAGATTTAAGAGAAAAATGATTAAGTGTATTATATAATAAGAAAATGAAGACATTTTCAAACACTAGATCTGGTGGAGAAAAATGCTCCAAGCCGTATACCGGCTTCAAACTCACATCATATTGATTGATGCGTATTGTTTTTACTATGTGATCAGATTATTTGCCATCAGACAAAAATAAGGTGTTTCAGATATTTATGGATTAATGCCAGTTGTAACGGCAACATACTTCTCTCAAGAGACAAAGTAGTGATTTGGTAGGCCTATAACTATGACGTCATGTTTGAAAAAGGACATCCGAACTTCATGCGGTGACAGAATGGTGGATATGTGGGCAGGGTCTGTATGTGGAATGTACAACGTTTGTGATTGTCATTTCCCTACGCAGGGACCAGGTTAGAAGGGTCGAAAACCCCGAAATATCCTGCATGGTTACAAGCGGAAAAATTGACTTGATCGCAAAATCTCCTTTAATTACCAGGAATTGACATTCAATTTTCCTTGAATTGTACGAAAATTAACATCAACTTTACCCGTTTTCTATTTTCTATGAATAATTCCGTTTAAGGGACGTCTGGACGTCATTTACACTTTAATTCCCGGTTGTACGAATTACAACCGGGAAAGTTTGTTCCCCTGTATTTTGCTCCCCCTTTTCTACCTCTGCCGCATTCTTCCTACAGCAAATATTAATTTCCTTCGAAAGACGAATTACAAAATAATTCAATTGATATTTCTATAAAATACATAAAGAAATTTAAGGAAATGATATTACTGTTACAGTCTTAGTCGATTATTTCTACACAAACCAAACAAAACATAATTGGCCACTTTTATATTGGTTTAACCTGTTAACTATTTAAGGCAAAACTGATTTTCAAATACTTTCTTCACCACTCTGCCATTTGTTCCTTTTATCTGTTTATTTACTGTCTTTACTGTGACCTCTTTTGTAACAGAAGGGGCATGAGTGACCTCTAAACTCGTCCTTGTACTTCGTCAGTTTCAGAATGTCTAAGACATCTGCATAGTGTACCTTCTGATGATAGAAGAGAAACATCTTTTCTAATTTAGCGTTCTCTGAACTGCTGACAGCCATCTATACCTGGCTGGATGCTCTGTCTCTCGGAACCGATCTATAAAGCAGAGATTCCTTCAGTTGTCAAAATTGTCATGTTGCTTCTTTAGATTATAACAGATGGTTAACACATAAGAAAATATAAACTATGACCCGTTCATACATCACAGGAGCAACACACAAAATTAGCATATTTGAACAAAAATCTTCAAACAGCTGTAAAATGGCAATTATTATCCAATTTTGATGATTTTCTTAGCTGTATTCCTATAACTGATTATTTATTGGATTTGAAGTCAATTTTGCTCATATGAAAGAAATGGTTACATCTTGGTCGATTGGTTAAATGTCACTCTATGGACAGGTACAACAAAATAATTATGTTCAATTACATATCGAAAATAACATTAAATTCTAAGTATTTGAATTTTGAAAATGGCATGTATTGTTTCAAATTGTGAGTAATAAAAGTTTGAAAATGTTTTTAAAAATTGCAAAAATATGATATATGAACCGGAAAACACCTCAAAATGCTTTTTATATTTCTTCCCTTAATTTCAGATCCTTAAAATGTTTAAAATGCCATCTCCAGCTGGATGTTGCTTGAAGATATTATAAAGATTAATCCTCTTCGTTTATAGAATTATCTTCTCTTTTTAAAGAGAAATAACAGATGGTTAAACACATAAGAAAATATAAACTATGTCCCATTCATACATCACAGGAGCAACACACAACATTAGCATATTTGAACAAAAATCTTCAAACAGCTGTAAAATGGCAATTGTTAACCGATTTCGATGAATTGTTTAGCTGTATTTCTATTATTTAGTGGATTTTAAATCAATTTTGCTGATATCTCCTCTTGCTGTCCATATACCTTTAAGGATACTAATCATATAGTCCGGGAGCATGCATATTAATAGGAACATTAATAACACAAGAGAATATTGAAGTCATGTAGCCACATTGTTCAGATGTTGCGATAGAATGTCATAGTTTCTAATTTATGTACTTGAAATATCAAAAAACATTGTGTTGAAAAATATTTGAATTTTCAAAATGGCCGTTTCAAGCATAAAAGCATAGCTCTATTGTCTATTATTTTATATTTCAAAAACGGCGTGGTGAACATATCAAATGGGAGTGGAAATGTTTTAGCCATGACAGTAATGAAGGCAATTTCATGAGTTTTAAGTTTCCCCTAACAAAGATATTTTTTCTCAGAGGTATTTCAAATTTAAAATATGTAACATTGCACAAGGCTCTAACGTTAGGATAGCAAAGGATCATGGGAAATATCACAAAATGGCGGCTTCCATGTAGCAAAATGTTCCCCTTTTAGGAACATTTTTGTTCCCATTAATAGGCACGCTGCCGGACTGTCATAGTAACATGAGCTTAGTGTGGGATCAAGTCATTAATTTGCTATAAACCGAAAAGCCAACAAAATTGGTCAAAGACATACTCTCTCTTTTGAATCGCTTCCACAAAGTAGGGGAGCCGGGGGAGGGGGTTGGCCAGGTACCGGTGGCGAATATGGTTGAAGTGTAAAAGATGGGGGGTAAGTTCTCCTAGCCCCGGAAATTACAGCCCTTACTTCAAGTAAGTTCATAAAATCACACCTTTTATTTGCTACATATATTTGTTATATTTGTTATCTCTTATAATTTATTGTGGATTGAAATAGGTAAACAAGAACGGAAATAAATGAGGAGAAAAATAAAACCATGATGAGAACAACACTCTTGTCTCAATTCTTGTTCCTATCTCATGTATTTGTATATGTAACTTAATATAATAGTTATCCTTTTACAGAGTTTACCAAATGTTTTTATTTATGAAATCCTTCATTTTTAATACATATTTGATACGTATGTTTTTTTCAGTATTTTCGAAAACAGCAGCTAATTACAAACCAGAACTGTGTTGAATAAGCAATACTCTGTAAAGAGACATGAAGTGACTAAACAAATAAGTACCTAGCTGCCTAGTAGGCATACACTGCAAAGAAGTCAGGACATTTCCAGACCTTTACATTGTTAACGGTATGTTCTAACTCCTCAGGCGCAGCAGTCAGGTATTAATAGTAAGCTCAAACATAGCTTTTAGAGGGTTCCCCCCCCCCCTCCCTCCCCGGGTACTTCGTATTAAAAGTGGTAGGTATGCAGCCAATCAACCGAAAACCATACCCGAAGTATGACATATTTTTTGGAAGCTGAAAGTATAAAATCATACAATTTTGATACTCGCAGTGTGCAAGAGGTCAATTTTAATACATGCAGTACCAAATATTCAACGAAAATATTGTAAAAATGGACCATGCAGTACGACATTAACAGTGTAAAACAATGTTTTTTGGGACCTGTACTATACAAAATGATGAAAAAAGACACTGGGTCTGCACTACGGAAAGGATGCAAAAAAGGCACTGGGTCTGCACTACGAAAAGGATGCAAAAAAGGCACCTGCTCAGGCGGCACATATACCTCACATATGGAAGTATCCCGGGGGTTTATCCATACGTAGGCCTATACTTATACAAGTGAAATGACGCTATTCCCTGATTCTTTAACTTCACATGCCGGTCCCATTATCGATTTGGTTCCTTTGTGATATCTGGGTCTCAGACATCTTATAGTGATTACCGTCTTTCGTACTTTTAATGTGAATTTATCTGCAAAGATCCCTTGGATGATGGGCAGGTGAAAAGATATCGAATAGATTTAAATGTTTCAATGGTTCATCGACCAATTATTCCTTATGGGCACCTGTGGTAGGTTTTGTTTATCTCATCGCTTTAAGTACCGCTCTAAAAAATCAGTTACAATCATGAAAGTATTAGTTTCTTATTGGTGTAAGTTAAACATTGTAGACATTTTACTCGATGTCAGCTATAGCTGTTGTGCTATCCACGCACACAAGAAATCGACACAAGTCAATAATAATACTAAAATTGATTAATATCTCGACCGCCGAGATCCTAGACAGCCTATCACAAAGTGTATGACTCTTAACGCTCTATAATCAATTGTCAGACAATTTGGGCAATGAGAAAAAAAAAAGAAGATAAAAAATAAACAAATATTGTCGGTGAATTTATTTTTGCCTATTAATATCAAGTATCCCATTTGGTCATTCCACACCTCTGGACAATTACCAGCGCACCTCCTTGTAGGTGCCTCCTGTTTGTTATGATATATCTCACAGTGTTATCCTTCATGTGAAAGACGAATCCAAATCATTTAAAACATCACAAATAAAAAAAATAGAAATAATAAAAACACAAATATGGCAGATGAGCGACATTGATGGAACGCTTATATGTTAGTAAAATGAATAGGGATTTTGATGAAGGGAGAACGAGAGGGGGAGGAAGGGGGGGGGGGGGACGGTAAACTCGTATGTAGCCAGGGTTTTCTGTGGTGGTGCGTTTCCTAAAGGTGAGTACTATTTTTGTGATGTGGAACGATTATGGGAGGGTAATTATATAGGGCTGTATGGAGGCATAGGCTATATGAGATGTAATTGGCTAAAAAAAAAAGAAGATATTTTTGTATTAAAGAAATAATATATACTTCAGATATGTGGTTAGTGCGAGAAGGAGGGGACACACAACAGTTACACATTCCTGCTTCCGGGCCTGGTCGAAGTAAAATCACATTATACAGACAACAGAGGTTGTCCTCCATTCCTTTTTTTGGCTTGGTGGCAGTATTCAGTTGTAAATTGCATTTTTATTCTCTAAATGATTTGAAATTCAGGCAATTATAAAAAGCTAACACTTAGTCAGATTTTCATTATTCGAATGTCAGCGTATTTCTATAAATTTGATTTCTTTCATGTATTTTGTGTTAATTCATTTAGCTTTTTTTACTTATTCAATAAATATTACCGAAATTTCCTCACATCAAAAATGAAACATAATCTGTTCATCAGTTCTTGTCTGACTACCTCGCATTTCAAATGTACAGTTTAAAAAATATTTTGATATAAAATATTTTTGAGGATTGTGAGGACACGATGTAACTTCTAGTCTGGTGTCCGTCATTTCGGAACGTTTCTAGTATATCTTTTAATTTGAATATCCTTTAATGGCGTAATAATTTTCTTTCTCAATTTGTACATTTTGTTTCTTCTCTGGCATAAGATAGACATGGTTCACATTTGCCACTACATCCCGTCTTGTCCTCATTCCTTTGTCTTACTCCGATTGGCACTATTCAGTTGAAAAGTGCATGAAATGTGTTTCAAATGATTACTTCAGGAAATTTTGAAAGCTTACATTTTGTCGGATTTCATTATTCTATTGCCATCCTATTATGTATTTTTATATTGTATTCCGAAACGTTTAAACGAAGGATTACAGTGGATGTTCTCAAGCAAAGATAATTTTCTAAGAAGTTTTAATCAGAAACCTTGCCTAATGCAAGTGATATAGCTGTTAAACTATATTGCCCACGACAGTTTGTGGCTTGCCTCAAAAACCTTCTATTGTGTGTAAATGACAGCATTGACAAGTAATTATTAGCACCACATTAACCCCATATTGGTTGATCAAGGAGCAAAACTTTCTCCTGGGCATTAAAAAATCGATCTTATTCTATACATACTGAATCTAAGTGGCACTTCCCTGATCGAACCGAGCTCTATTTACAGACTCCATTGCAGAAAGAATCACGTAATAGAAGCGCCAAAATCAGACATACTATTCGAGTGAAAATCGTAAATTCCTGATGATTATAATTTTTCAAACTTCTTTTTATGAGTCAAGAAGTCGTGTTAGTCGTCATCATCATCGTCATCTTCATCGTCATCTTCAACTTCATCATCATCATCATCATCATCATCATCATCATCATCATCATCATCATCATCATCATCATCATCATCATCATCATCATCATCATCATCATCATCATCATCATCATCATCATCATCATCATCATCATCATCATCATCATCATCGTCATCGTCATCGTCATCGTCATCGTCATCGTCATCGTCATCGTCATCGTCATCATCATCATCATCATCATCATCGTCATCGTCATCGTCATCATCATCATCATCGTCATCGTCACCGTCATCGTTATCGTCATCGTCATCGTCATCGTCATCGTCATTGTCATTGTCATTGTCGTCGTCATCGCCATCGTCATCGCAGTCATCGTCATCGTCATCGGCATCATTATCATCACCGCCACCACCACCACCACCATCATCATCATCCTAGTCCTCGTCATCGGCATCGTCGTCCTCCTCCTCCTCGTCCGCGTTATTGTCATCGGCATTGTCATCATCATAGTCCTCGTCATCGGCATCGTCCTCCTCCTCGTCCTCGTCATCGGCATCGTCATCAATGTTATAATCAATAATCATCATCAGCATCTTTTTCGTTATCATCATCATAGCCACACATCACCATTGTTTTCTTAGTTTTATTCTATTTTTGCTTTAATTTATAATAATTTTATTATTCCGTCTGATTTCATTCGTTTTATGTGCAGCCGAATTATTCGTATAAATCCTTTGTGACCTCCCTATCCCCACCCCTACTCGGTGGATTAAAATAAACACTTGCTGCTTGATGCTTTGACATATTGACGTATTATTTGCTCAAGAAGCAAAACTTTTCTCCTGAGCATTAAGAATATCGATGTAATGACCTTACTCTATACATTGCAAATCGAACGAGCTCTATGTTTACAGACTTCATTGCAAAAAGAATCACGTGATATAAGCGCCAAAATCAGTGATACTATTCGAATGAATGGAAAATCGTAGATTCCTTCTGACTTATTTTTTATGTTGAGTCAAGTTAGTCGTCTTATTCATCGTCATCGACATCATCGTCGTCATCATTGTCGTCACCATCGTTGTCATCATCGTCGTCGTCATCATCGTCGTCGTCTTCGTCTCCATTCCAACACGGGCATTGATTGGCTTGTATTATATTTTGATCAGACAAATACTTTGAATTATACAGCGTATATGATGAAATATGCCTTCCAAAACAGATGATTAAAGGCCGTAACACACCGAACGTGACGCGGCGAGCGATTTTTAGATAATCATACAGGAAACAGATATTATAAGATGCTTTGACTTTTTGCTTACACACAATGAAGTTTACAATTGAGGCTTTTTGATGATACTGGAAAAATTGTTAGAAATTGTTTTTGTTAAAACTGTGGAGAAATTCGCTTTAGTGGGGCGCGATTTTCTGTCGCGATGCAAATTTTGCCTTAATGGACGTAGAAAGGCCCTTCCAACCAATTTTCAGTTATCATCTGAATAGCCATGCGATGACGATGCTTCTCTGAAAACAAGAGGTTAAAATGTTTCTTTTCCTTTGTTTTATTCAATTTTGTATACAAAATCGCTCGCCGAGTCGCATTCGGTGTGTAACGGCCTCAAGACCAACAATGGTAATCATAGGACCTCATATTTGAGTAGACGATATTATTAATATTTGAAATTAACGCACCCCTGTTTGCTCTTTGCTCAGTTAAGGACAGCATTATCAATAGGGTCAACACAATTATACCTACAAGTATTCTATCTGCTAACAGGAAAATATAACAATAGTAATTACGTTGTAAACGTTATCAGAACGTTTGGTTATTAACACGGTCGGCTAGAATTTTATTTACAAAAATATTTAAAATAATATCACCTAAATTAAAAATGCTAATACGTTTTCATTTATAGCACTTTGGAAGCGTGTGATCATGAAAATTGCCATGACCATCGTCACCATCATCGTCATAATCATTGTCACCGACATCGTTATTATCATCATCACCTTCATCGTCATGATCGTCGTCACTGTCAGTATCATGACAATGATCACCGTCACCGTTATGATCATCGTCATTATCATTGTAATGATCGTCGTCTTGATCAATGTTGTCACCGTGAGCATCATGTAGTTTCACTGTTTAAAATATTATCATTACCATCAACGTCGTCATTGTTATTCATGCCAGCATCATCATTAACATAACTTATTTTTACTTTCTAATATCTTATTATTAACATCAATGTCTTCATCATAAACATCATCTAGTTTTACTGTTTAAAATATTATCATTACCATCAGCGTCGTCATTGTCATTCTTACCAACATCATCATTAAAATCATTTATTTTTTAGCTTTTAATATTTTATTATTACCATTATCATCGTTATTATCATTCTTGTCAGCTTTACCCTGAACATCATCTATTTTTACTTTTTAATATCTTATTATTACTATCAATGTCTTCGTCATCAACATTATATTTTTCCCTTTTTAATATCTTATTATTACCATCAACCTCTTCATCTCGAACATGATTTTTGTTTCCTTTTTAATATTTTATTATTACCATCAATCTCTTCATCATAAACACCATCTATTTGTCCTTTTTATATCTTATTATTACGGTACCGTCATCAACATCATATGTTTCCTTTTTAAAATCTTATTATTACCATCAATCTCTTCATCATGAATATCATCCATTTTTTCTTTTAATATCTTATTATTACCATCATTCTCTTCATCATGAACATTATCTACTTTTCCTTTTAATATCTTATTATTACCATCAATCTCGTCATCATAAACATGATCTATTTTTCCTTTTAACACCTTATTATTACCGTCATCAACATCATATGCTTCCTTTTTAATATTTTATTATTACCATCAATCTCTTCATCATGAACATCATCTAATTTCCCTTCTTAATATCTTATCATTACCATCAATCTCTTCATCATGAACATTATCTATTTTTCCTTTTTAATATCTTATTATTGCCATCAATCTCTTCATCATGAACATCATCTTTTTTACTTTTTGATATCTTATTATTACCATCAATCTCTTCATCATGAACATCATCTAATTTCCCTTCTTAATATCTTATCATTACCATCAATCTCTTCATCATGAACATTATCTATTTTTCCTTTTTAATATCTTATTATTGCCATCAATCTCTTCATCATGAACATCATCTTTTTTTACTTTTTGATATCTTATTATTACCATAAATGCCTTCATCATTAACATGGTTTATTTTCACTTTTTAATATTTTATCATTGCCCTCATCGTCTTCATTTTCGTTCTCGTCAGCATCACCATGAACATCATCTATCTTTACCTTATGATATTCTATCATCACCATCATCATTCTTATTCTTGTCAGCGATCATGAGCATTATCTAGTTTTATTAATTAATATTTCTAGTAGTAGCATTATTAGTTTCAATTTAGCCGATACAACTATTTGCGTTTTTGTAGGAATTACATTGTACTTCATCGTTAACATGGCATGATTATACAATATTTCGTCTTTTGGTTAGGTAACAATGAATCAGCCATCACTGTCATCATCAATTCAATCAAAAGCACCTTAGCAATAAGAAGCATCTTTATAATCACCACACATCATCAGTGTTGTTCTTATAATTGTCATTGACAGTAATTTTCATCACAACGAACTATACGAAACTACTTGTGTTCCTTGGCAACAATGAGTTTTTCCCCGTACAATATTACAAGAAAGATGATTCCCCGAGTGTATTTTAACGTGTGAGCTCTGAAGCGTGCTTAATTATTATTTTTCAAAATATTTGTTCGATTGAAGAAAAATAATCAGAAAAATTTCAAAACCTTCAAATCTGTCATCTCTGTCTTCTATGAAATGCGTCTAAAGCAGCTAATATTTCTTACACAGTCTCACATTAAGGTAAGTAACCATGTGTTTTTGCATGCAGCAGTTGACAGTTCTGCTGTGGAAAATGTTATATTTTCATACTTGAAAATTAAAAACACCGTTTTAGTTAAACACTCCATCGCTCGTATCGTCAGGACGGTAAGGATGCGAGTTTAAAAATCGCGTCAGGTGTAAAAAGATAGGTGGCTGAATTAAAATCTGCTTACCGCAATGGCGGTCATTTGTGAGCAATTATATCATAACAGCCGAAAACGAACTGTAGAGAATGAAACAGGAAGATTTAAACTCGGGATACAATTGATCAAATTGTACAAGTTATGAATATTTCCCCCGTGATATTAATTGCTCCCATGACAGAAAACAACGAAAAGAATTAGGAAAGAATCGTAAAGTGGAATTGTTTATTTGTTGTATGTTTTTGGAGCAACAAATGCAAATGCTTATTAATAAGCTTCAGCATCTAGTTAGGAATCGAAATTTTGTTTCGGAATTTCCACAGCATGATACGAAATGAGATGGAGAAAAAAAAAAGAGTAGACAATGACAAAGAAAATGTTCTTCATGAGATACAACTATTTGTATGATAGTAGTCAGTATCACAGAGTAAAGAACATCTCATTGTTCTTTTATCAATCCAGGAGCAACCGTCCTCATACTCACATCATTTGTGGGATTATAGAGTTGACTTCTATTCTTCTTCTTGTTTCTAAGGAAGAAATAACAACAAACAATGCTAGTCTTTATACTCATTAGTACTGGGCAACATCTAGTAGATCCATTGATCGATTACTGTATATCTAGTGGATCCATTTATCTATTAGTGTAGATCTAGTATATCCATTTATCTATTACTGTAGGTCTACTAGATCCATTTATCTATTAGATCTATTATGTCATTTATCAGATAAATACCCACTAGATAGGAAGTACAATCATTGAATATTCATCCGAAGTGATTAAATAAAATCAACATAATTAAAGCTTTTTTTAGATTCTGGCCAAATTAAAAAGATGAGGTAATAAACTGATAAAGCAAAATATTTTAAATACTCTCAATTATCAGTTGTAGTCTTGTAGTAAATATGGTGAGAAATAAATAAATGGTTGATGCAGAAGAACAAAGTGTTTACTTGGGTAACATTACATATTCGTTGGCGCACTATGACACATGTAGCAACTACAACTATACAAATTCCGCATACAAAATAGTCTTGGATGTTCCATGAGTAATTTCTTGGAAAGAAAAATACGTAGTTTTCTTTGTACTACATTAAAAAGTTATCTGTACTTCTATTACCAGTTCGGGTCGTACCGCCGATCGGGGGATTCAATAAGTCCCCCGATTAGGAGACTCAAGCATGCGCACTGAGCTTACAGTGATATATGGAATCCGCAATTTGTATTGTGAAGTTTCAGTCATAGACGCTTATGAGTCGTTTCATTGAAGGTTTGTAACAAAATTTACTTTGTTCATGTTCAATTTTGCGAAAGTAAAACAAACTTCGTTACTATCACGCAGTTATTGCTAAATAATTTTCACAAATCCCCAAGATATTTCTCATAATTTCAGAAAAACTCTTTTAAATTCCGACTACCTAACGATAACACATAATAAGAATTCTTCACTTTTTTTCTTCAAATTTCTCGAAAATCGCACCGTGAATTTAAAAAGCGCATGGTGAAAAGATAATTCATATGCCATTATTTCAAATCGTGAAGAAAAATTGGAAACCTTCGCAGTGGTTAAGTTCCCCGCGCTCGTAATGTGTCTGATTCTTATGTTATTCCTATACAAACATTTGATTTGGATAGATGCATTTGTGGGACACTTCGGTAAAGGATCCCCCGATCAGGAGAACAAAACTGTTCTCCCAAACCGGTCGTGCGAACCGGACTGATTAGCCGATCACACAGAACTAAACATCAAACAAAAAACTGTAGGTATTATACGTCTGTAATGTAGTGTTATGTGATTTTGGTCTGTCAGTTCCTTCCAGAAATATTTACACTTCATCACATGAGAAGTCGGAGGGAATGTGAGAGCTAACCCAAACTCGAAAAGTCGGTTCATCTTGTGAAGAAACAAGGCTAGTAAAGACAATACGGAATTTTGACATTTTGTTTGTTTTATAAGACTTATGAAGATATTAAATAGCTATCCACACCAAAATCATATTGATTGCGCCTTTCTTGATTTCTCATTTGTGCGCCCTTTTAAAGAAGCACTAGACAGAAAAGTATAGGCGCTTGTTTTTGCGAATTTCACAAATATATCATCCACAACAGATTGATAAACTTCATGCCCCTATAGCTCACAGACGACGGAGGGCTAAGGTCACTTGAATATTCATATTAACCAGAAAATTGTAAGACCGTTGCTTGCCAGATAAAAAAAAAATTCCCCCTCACTCTTCGGTCTAGTGCTCCTTTAATCTGTTTTTGTTTGCTCTTTTAGTTGCAACATTGCAACCCACAAACCCATATCATGCTTTAGTAGAACCAACACTGACTAAAAATCATTTGCAATCATTGCAGAATGTTTTTAGCATTCATATTCTGACAGTGGAATGATTTATACATAATTATTTGAATACAAAAATATCACCCTACTCTTCATATAACTTTCCGAATTCAATAACAGAAATTACGCAGAAGATGCCTGCTTGAAGAAGTTCGCATTCCTTAGATAACCCAATTCACTGCAAGCCCTTTTGTACTAGCTAGGAGACAACATATTTGCTACACTCACCATTTAGCAAAGAAATTTAAATTTCAGTGGGAATATTTCGACTCGGTGCACTTCTCCGATTTCTTATTATCTTTTTGAAAGACGTCATCTGTGAAAATTATTAGATTTGACGAAGAAGTCCGTCAAAGAAAACAGTTCCACTAAAAAATGAATGGTCGAGATTGATTGGAATCGCAGTGACTGAGCCTTATTTTAAAATACAAATGAATTTCATGTGTAGAAAGTTGGAACTAATCCTAATTTCGGTGATAAGAATATTTCATAGAAAATGGTGCAAATGTATTTTGCTGATATAATTCTACGAGGGATCGAAAAAAATATCTCAACTCATTAAGATCACCCAATATAAATAATACAACTGGATGGAACAAATTTAAGGTTGAAAAACAATCCATCGTTTAAAATTTAAGGATGACCAGTGATGATTATCTTTTTTATTCATTTTTAAACGACAAAAAAGGAGACGAACCTGCAAAGAAGGATACGAACCTGCCTCACACGATAGAAGATCAAAATTTACTTAAGAAGCTGAGCTGAAGGATTATTCACATAGCTTAACCTAAATAACGATTTAATCACCACTGGTTTTAATCTTGTTTATGATATAATATTGGATAAACAATGTGTACCAGGTGTGTGAGCAGGCGGGAAGGAGGAAGGGGGCTAGATCGAGAGAACTGATTGAAATACTGAGTGCAAATTATGCTGATAAAAAGTTTAGCTTGTTAGTTTTTACATGTTTTACGTGCATCCCAGCTCCCGTGTTAGGAAACCACATTATACATACCCACTCACACACTCGGTGGTCCAAGCATAATACATTGTACTTATACACAACTACGATTAGGTATCATTTACTTGAAACTTGACACTCGGTATTAGTTTACAGGAAAATCGATTTAGAAATTTTGCTATCCACCCCTGCACGGTGGGGTTAAATGGACAGTCTAATGTATAACCAGAATAGCATGGACCATCTAGATTATACACATAGCTAGATAAGACAAACAAGAAAAATAATCAAAGAGAAAATTGAATGCTTGGAACCTTGTTTGGTACACTATATGTGAACGAATAATTTTGTCAAAATTTCCAAATTCAAACAAAATTAACAAAAACAAACATACAAACATTGTAAACATAACATGATAAAACATTCTCACAGTGAAATATGTTTCAAAGATCTTAAAAGAAACATAATGATTTAAAATAAACATGTTTTGAATAGTTAGCATAAAACAACAAATCATACAGGAAATGAAATGCATGATAGATTATAAATATAGATATTCTATAACCCATGGCAACGGTTGTGCCCCGACATCTACGACATTGCTACTCGCAGCGCCCTCACTCAATATTTCTTAAATAATGTACAAGCTGTGCCAGCTTACGCCATTCCGGAAATAAACTCAGTACGTACAGTGTATGTATAATCGTACACTGTACGTATGGAGTGAGAGGGCAGTGATGCGTAAATGTTTAGTGGCCTTGAGATGATCAATTTTCTAAGATGTGGAAAAACCGAGCATAGCTGATGTAAGGGCGCACATCTTTTATGCTAATTATTTGGAAAACCTCTATTCAATATCAAAGAAACGTTTCGTACAAAGCGTTTACTAACGATGTTGTATTTGCTTGCATACTCTTCGGACGAATTTGGAACTCACTGAAAGATTACCCACGCTGAAAAAGAAAACACACAAGTTAGTAACTGATAAAGGAGAGGTCATTATATCGAGAAGATAACATCCTAAATCTTCTAGCTCCAAGCTTTATCTTACACTAACTCCTGGTCAGATCTGAGCTATTTACCTTTATTAACTGGTTTGCCCCATAGGCTAATCTATACAAGCTATTAATTTGACTTTACTTCTTTAATGTGCCACTTTTTACATTACCAATCTTCTTTCAATTAAGTAAATAGCTTCGAGGATATCCGAGGCAGAGAACGAAGATCCAGACGCTGATGTTAATACACCATTCGCCTTTCAGAGGATTATTCTTTAATGGAAAACTTTCTATTACAATTCTAGTTGGATGGTCGACTGGTCTAATTAATTCTGTAGTGTAGGCGATATGGGTATTTACAAGAGAGATTATTATCAGTAGGGAATTGATATATGCATGTCTTTACGATCTTTCCGATTGGGGTAGAATAGCTCAGTATACTTGACAGTCCGGGAGAGGGCCTATTTTAAGGAGCCTGTTAAATATCTGAGCTAATAGACGTTCTGAAGCTCAGTTTTGTTCGTATTTTGCGTTAAAAATGTACAGAATGATCAAGTAAGAGACCATTTTGTCATATAGATTGCAAGAGCTTTTGATGTGCAATTTTATTCCTTAGAATGTGCAATCTCGAGAACAAAGTGATACTGTTACAAATATTTGAATTATTAAAATAATTGTTTTGCGCCAAAAAGTCGAACATGTTTCCTGGTTTTACTCATATTTCAAAAACGGCGTTGTGAAGATATAAAAGGGAGTGGATAATATTTAGTAATGCAAATACTGAAGGTTTATCAATTAGTTCTTACCTTTGCTGGGCAAAGAAATTTTTCGCAGAGTTTTTTTAAAAAGATTTGAAAATTATAACACTACATAAGGGTTGACGTTAATAAAGCAAAAAATTATGGGATATATCACAAATGGCAATGTCCATGTCACGAGAAGCTCTTAGTTAAGGTTTTTAGGGCCTCTCTCGGACTGCTTGATGAAGGAATTTCGTCTCAGGAAAATTCGTAAAATTTCTATGTATATTTCCTTCACGTCACATCTGGTTGCGGATCGTTTCTAACTTAAGTACGTTCTGTACGCATTGTATGTGTATATATAGTGTGCTAGCTACTTCCGAGACCTTTATTGATTGGTTGTCGGTATTTGTGTATGACCAATCAGAAACGTTGACTTTTATTGTATACTACTGTCCATGTTAGCCCGGTATATGACCTATAAATTCAAGTGAACAAATAAATGAACGCAGATCATCTACATATACCTTGTATGATCATTTTCAGTATAAAGGTATAAGAAATAATTGCTAGAAGCCATGGTAAGTAATGCAATTGAATTATACTTTGGTACTAAAAACGTTCGAGGAATTTGCTTGTATTATTGGATGATTTATATGTGCTTACCAATTACGAAGCTGTCAATGTAGGGACTATTATCTTTGGCTCACTCGGTAATCTTGCAAAACTATTATCGATTTAAAATTGTTAACAAAGAATGATTTTTTTTTTTCCCCTGAATATACGATGTGAAATGGTATTATAAGCTCAGAATAATTATTGTGTTAGCAGTTGGCGATTACCGTTGAACCAATTTAACAAATTAATTTGCCAAAATGCAGTCCTTTCTCTTTAAATCTTCAAAAAAGCTCCCCTTTTACTACACTCGCTTTCTGCAATGAAAACCCCGGAAGGCTTATGAAAATGTTCCGGTTTAATCTATTTTCAGGTCCTATACCAAAACGTCGAGAGAGACACGATTTTGTACATGTATGTGTCAGTTGCTATATTTGTAGCTAGTATTTATAATTGCACTTTTGTAAGGTTTACCTAAGGTTACAAAGCATTACAATATGTTACAACGCGGTCGTATGTGGTCGACTGTTATTTGCTGTTAGTCTGATATAACACCAATATAGCTGTACTGAACAAGAGGATCACACAAAAGGCACTCTAATTCAAATTCCTATGTAAAAATTTGTATAGTAATTTAACAACCAATGGCGGCGCCAAACGTTGCTGATGGGGAGAGAAGCTTCAGAGGGACAGTTGTGCTATATATGGAGATACGTATTAGGCCATTAACATACATTATACTAACGTTGCCAAAAAAGTTCCATGGGGCAGTCAAATAGGTGGGAGAACATTCTCTTTGGATAACCACCCCACCCTACCCATGTAGTGCTGTTACCGATAAACACGTCAATTGGAAGATAAATTTGAAAATGTAAATTAAATTCCTTCTAGTATTGCAATCTATGATTTTATATACACTTTGAACTTTTTTTCCGTGCTTATACTTTATTATAGAATGTCTAAGGAGTATTTGCATTGATATGAACCGTTCATTAGATCGCGGTAATGCACGACCTTGAATATTTGGTTTATTCCATTTTTAGAAGAGGTAATTGTTTTAATAAAGCAAAAAATACATATAAACTATTCTTGTTTTCAGTCTTTTTAGTTGTTTTTCATGCATTTCAAACAATATAATACGGACGGACATTCATGAAAAGATTAATATTGTGGCGGAGTGTTTATATAAGCATTTAATGCACTTTTGCACTCGCGATTGGCCCTCCTAAAATCGGGAATCCCGCTTGTGCCAAATTCCTTTGCCCAGTGCATTAAATGCGTATATATAAACACTCTACCACACCATTAATTTTTAATTAATCCACATCTCACAGACTTTCTGATTGAGCTGTTGGGTGATTGTTAAAAGCTCACACATCTCTTGTTGATGAGATTAAAAGTGATGTAATCATTATGAAGTAGATGATTAAATCTCCCGGAAAGAAATTGAACTTGAAATTCGATGTATCAGAGATGTGATTGGATGTATTCATCCGTACACGAAGTTTTGTTATTGTCTATTATCAAACTCTCTTATTCGAAGGTTTAGACATTTAATGAGTTTGGCAAAATGAATTAACCACCACACATATATAGAGAGATCCGAAGCATGCGCTTTAGCAAGAATCTTAGATAGGAGGACGGATTTAGAGTTAAGTGGGTATCGGAAGGATTTAAAAAAGATGTGGATCCAAATTAAATGCTTATATCCTTCTGTAAAGTGTTGTGTGTATGTGTGTGTGTAAGGGGGAAGGGGAGGCATTACCCTTGACGGTACTTATGTAACCATCCATTATGCAATATATCTTCGAATTTCTATAGTTCCAACCAGTTTCGTAGCTTTTGTACCATAGTTAAATGTGAATAATTTCCAAACAAATCTTGCATGACGAATATGTAGCACAAAACAAATCTTCAGTGTTATCCCATAAAATGTGCTTTTAATTTGAAAACAATTTACATGCTCTTAAGAAGACAGTTTATTATTGTTGTACCGCTTTGCACGATTGATGCCATGAAATGGTTAAATCATAATACTCATTATGGTTAAATATCAAGGAAAAAATGTAAACTAAGTGACTTCATACTTCATAGTTGCAACAATTTGCATAGTCGCGTGCTTGTACGCTTGTAACAGTTGTAAGAAGAGCATGAACGCATGCATAATGGAATTCCATTTCCACTGCAGAAAGATAACACTTCCACCCTCTTCATTATATTTCACCTTGGTCTGGTCTCTAAAGACTTGCAGGGTTATATATCAGAAGCTTTTTCATGTTGAAGACAACATTGAAACATGTATTAAAGCGACACTTTGGAAGCGTAATACATTTTAACAAATGAGTTTTAGCGATGGCATACCAAGAAATAACGCAACAATTACTTTAGCAAAACGGCATATTTTCTTTCAATGGTTTGAATTTACTGTTTATTGTTTATATACTGTTACTCTTTAAATTTATAACTATATTTACAATTTTTTATTTATGAAAAATTTATTCATAATTACCTTTAATTTTATGAAAAGTTACCAAAGTAACCCTCGTTCATAACAACTGTTTAAATACGAAATACGAATATGATATGACGTTCCATAATGTTGACAAATCAATGTCCTTTCTACGAGTCTAATTGGGAGACATCCGAGTTCTCCCGAATGGGTGACATAGACAATCGCAATCAAGTTCGTCAATAACGAAGCTTCAATTCTCTGTGGTCTCTTTCTTAAGCCTATTTCAAATGCTTCGTTTTATATACTTTTTATATACAACAATTGATAGCATAAAAGTGTGATTTGGCTTTGATTGCCATTTTTGACAATTTTATGAAGAAATAATTTTCAAACCGAATTTTAGAATGCACTTTTTTCAGAAATGATATTCAAACACGGCTGCCTAACGGTAAGATACAGTCAAAATTATTTTCTTCAAATTTTCCTAAAATTGCACGGTACAATTCGAAAGTAATTCATATGTCATTATTTCATTTCATGATGAAAATTTGAAACATTATTATTGCTTATGTGTCCTGACTTAAAATTTGAATTTGGGGAGATGCATTGTTGGATACTTCCGTTAAAGATCTCCTTATCGAGATACCAAACTGTTTTTCCGATCTGGAGTACGAAATTAACTGTTTATTCCCATGGACATTGCTCGCTTTAGGATATATCACGTATCTATGAATACAGAAAGATGAACAGTATATTATTCTATAGTGTTTGGTACTACAAACAATATACTAACATTGTTTTACCAGTTTATATATTTTGGTTGAATTGGTCATTCCTGAACTTTTATTTGCTTGTTGTTTTCTCTTTTATTTTGTATTGGTTCCTTGTACATATTCTGTGTTATATCTTTAAGACAATCCTTGGTATGAAATCTATCCTTCTGACCAGTCACTGTACACCGCATCAAGTCAAATCAATATAAGTTTTGGTCTCGAAACCATTCATACTGACATGTGTAAATCACAGCCGTTACTGATATCTATTACTATACATAGGTAAATCATCTTTTGGGATAGCTGCATGCACGAAAGAAGATGTGAATCGTGCTTGACAGACCTTTATTTCCCAAAGATTTCCTGACAACATGTGACATTTGTAGTTGCATTCTCATCACAGAAGGCAATGACCTTATAGATCTGGGGCCCAGATAGTTTATTCAGCTGAAAAGATACAAAATGCTTGAATGTCGGCCTATGTCCATCTGAACCAAGTACTCACTAGTCAATGTTGCCGCCGGGTCACATCCTGTACCAGTAGCCAGGGGCACAAAATAAGGGGCCAAAACTGCATTTACTCAGCCACAATTACTTTAGTGGTAAAAACTTTATTAAAAGTAACTTTTAAGTTTCAACAATATGGTTTTCTCTTACAACAGAAGAAAATAAAAGCGCGCCAAAAATGAACGTTGATGCGGGAAGTATTTACAACAAATTGTATGCCTGTTATAATGAAAAATAAATAATAGATCGCCTAAACCTGGATGGGTCAGTTTTGCTTGAACTATTTACAACTGTTTTTAATTTTTTTAAGGAAAAGGGAGGGGGGGGGGGGGGGTTAGACAATGCAATGAAGATATTTTGAGATAATAATTGTTTGTACCCTCCATGATTTTTGAGTTGATAGCCTTTCCCTCTTCATGTCCAAATCTATCAAATAGAAGCTAGAGCATGGTTGTGTGTATATTCTAGCATTCAAGCAACTTTACCCTTAAATATTGATATTCTTTACTGTGTTAGAAATTGAAAAGAATTAACATTGCTTCATCTCACAGTAGTATTAATGAATTATGAATCAAACATTTTTGTTTTAGCCATTTATAAAACTGTCAAATGGATCAAATTTAATAGAGTACAAATTATGGATTTTATCATGGCAAATTAGCAATGGCTTATGTGCATTAACGAGTTCATAATGAGTTAGCAGGTCATGGCTGATTCTCCTCGTCTTATTCTTCTTCTTCCTCCCATTTGCTGTAACAATCATCACTCCATAGCCAATCATTCAAGTCAATGTAATTGTCCCAAGTCCTTGATTAGAATGTCTTAAAAATCACATGGACCGCTTTCTGTGTCAAAGGGCATGGCATGTTCTAGCTCTGTGTCGTCATCACTGATCATGGTGTCTGGAAGAGATGATCATGTACACCAGTAAGGAACATAGCGGCCATGGTAATTAGCGACCCATCCAAAATTCAATGGATGTAAGTCTTTTGTTGGTTGGGAGGTATGAGCTCGTCTCCACATCATAGCTATATACTTCGATATATAGTTAGCACGCAACAGATGTTGCGCTTGTGCTTCCTTACATTGTGGTAAGGACTAACAATTGATTCTTTTCACATGGACATCTTTCTTCTTGTTGCCTGTTATTTTGATGAAAGACTGGTATTTGGTCTCGTTGATGTTACTTAATCGCTTAAAGCCCTGCATTCTGCACACATAAGCGGTGATCGCAGGTTTATCTATGACATCATGACACAATGACCTAAGTCCTAAAATGTGATTTCTGTCTTTCTCCACATAAGTGAACAGTACTGACTTGCCTTTTCTGTAGAATGCAGACTTAAAGTCACACCCAATGAGTGCATGGAAACCGATAAGTGCTTCAGTCACTTCTGTTTGATTCCTTTCCAGCTCTCTCGAAATGTCGGTAACATTGATTAGCCTTCCGTTTTTCACTGAACCAAGATCCATAACAATCTCTGATGTTTCTGGCATTTTGCGCTACCAGAATAACGAGTACATTAGTATCAGACAATCGACGTCTATTCTATTAGCAGGTAAGTATGAAATGCCACGAGTGTACAAGCCTCTTCATGCTTTCCCTGAAACTCTGCTGGTTCTTCGACTATCAGCATTCCCATTACGTTTACATTCAGCTTAAGACGCTTGCCATAATGGAAAACATAGACAGTCTTGCTACCAATAATTGGAGCATATTACTCTTCCTGGATCTCCTTCAACGGGAATTGGGCAAGTCCTTCCTTGAATGCACCATTGTTCAGCAAGTGGATGCCTTTTCTCTGTTGCTGTTGTTCCGCCCCTGTATAGATTAATGTGTTAATCTCATTATTTGTAAAACCTCCACTCAGCCTTTTAACATCTTTGATAGATCTCTTTTCATACTTATCCAGCAATAGAGGAACGGAATCCCCACTGGTAGAATACCCTCACTATGTTATCTTTGACCAGTTTGCCATAAGTTGATTTGTTATTTCGGGGCAAAACTTAATGGGGAACAAGTCTACCATCGAAAAGAGTGGCATCGATTTTGGAGCCTAAAGCATTATTCTGGTTTGATTTTGGTAGCTTGGATTCTTGAATTTTTGGTAGCTTGGATTTGGTAACTTTGGATTGGTAAAGTCTGCTTTATTTGTTCTCGTTGGAGTGCCATCAGCATATACAAGAACGAGTGGAATCTCAGTGATTGTGAAACAAAGTACATCATGTAAATTGATATTAGACTTCGATAACAGATAGCCAAATCATCAGAGACACCTTCAGTTAATGCTAGAGCCTTCTTCTCTCTTGGGGCTTTTCTTTTCATATTTGCTGCAGCAAAGTTCTGAACCTCCGCCTGCTTGACAGTCATCAGAATCGGTTTTCATCTTTGACGCACTCTTTATGGAACTCCTGCTTCATTTTTGTTCCTCTCTGCAGTGTTCCTTGAAGGTAAGTACTGGTCGTTGTAGTAGCAGCCTTTCCAGTGGCAATACTCACTAATGTGGATGTCCTTCAATTGTTAATGGATCATATGTGCAGTAGAGCGAAGCACATTGAGGAACTTTTCTGCATCATTTTTATCCCGCCGAATCCTCCACTTGCGTAACTGGTTAGCTGGGGTTTCACCAGGTTGAATGCCACTCATCCCTTTCATCTCAGTCACAACTATACTTCGCTAAGTCAGTGTAACACACCAACGACGGAACGCGCTTTCATAATTAGCGAAATAGTTCGTTTAATCCCAATGTATTTTCGATCAAATATCTGCCTTTGACTTAGAAAGCTACTATTTATATATTATCGTCAGGGGCGTCGCCAGCTCAGAAAAAATAATGTGGACAAAATTGTTTGTGTGCTAAATTTCATTAAACCGTCTTGTCCGGTTTTGATAAGGGCCGATGTGAGTAACTAAAAGTGAGCAAAGAAAAACAAAATAAATTCACCCCCCTCCCCCCCTCCCCCCACAACAAATGTGGCCCTTTAAGACTACTATCTGGGCCCCGGTACAGAATAAATTGTTGTCATTGGTATTTATGTGACCCCCAAGTACCATGGTTCAAATAGAAGAAGAATCATTGATGTATCTTTTCGGCTGTATAAACGAGTTGGGGGACAGGGGCCCTTTTAAGGCTACTGTCTGGGTCCCGGTACAGGATAAAGTTGCTGTCATTGATATTTATGTGACTCTCACGGTATAATGGTTCCAATAGAAAAAGATTCAGCCATGTAGCCTTTCGGACATGTATCTTTTCCCCTCAGTGGGCCCCTTTAATGCTACTGTCTGCCACTGTCTGCTACTGTCCTGGTACAGGCATAAGTTGCTGTCATGGCTATGGCCAACATGAATACCCTCTTGGGAGCATAATCCAACAAATTTAATCCGTGTATCTCTTCGACTGAACAAATGCATTTTCTGACCCCATATCTTGTGCCCCCTGGCTACTGGTACAGGATGTGACCTGGCAGCATCATTGATTAGTGAGTCCTGGGTCCAGATGGACGTCATACGACATTGAAACCTTTTGTACCTTTTTAGCTGAATTAAACTGTCTAGGCTCCCGTTCTATTAGTTTTTAACACATACTTTCTCATTGATAATATGAGAAGTGTGTTATAAAGGAATGAAAAAGGTTAGCGGTGTGTATGACTTATATTTTTGGTAATCAAATTTCAACGCAATATCTCATTAAACATTCCATATCCTACCCACTTTCCTCGCTATGCCACGGACAAATGATCCGATTATTGGTAGTAGATAAAATATATCTTCTGAAGCCTCCTCTGTCAGTTCAAGAAATCTTAGATTAAAGGATTACAAGTATTCCTTACTTTTAGGGATTCCTGCACGAAGATAAATCTAAGATAACCAGTGCTAAGCTTATTCACCGTAAAAACTGAATAACATATAGTTACAGAAATATGAACAAGTGGCAACAACATCAGCTGAAGTGGTTGAAAATATATTATTAACCATGTAAATAGCAAAAAGTTGCATCAAAATTGGGAAAGAATTTCCTCATTTTAAAAGTTAGATACCTTATTAGCATAAATTGCACAATATTTTCTTACCTAGGACTAGTATGTTTACTTACTGTTTTTCGATCCTACCCTTAAATATTTTGATTGGGAGAAGTTGGCAATAGTGAACAGGAAATTGGATATTATATTAATCTTGACCCAGATTTAACAGTAAAACTCACTTTAAAAACATATTTCAAATTTGAGAAAGAATTACAAAAATCATTTTAGCTGTATTCTTGTTCGTACATCATCAGTTCTGCGCACGCGTGAAAGGTTTTACAAACTTTGATTTATCATAACTCAACAACTGAACGTGCTGTTCTGATCATGTAAAAACTGTTCTGCTCAGAAGTTTATTTTCTTCCATCTGAAGAAAATATCTACCTGTCCATGTATCTGTAGGATATACATATAAAATAAAAGAGTTTATAAACGTATATCTATAGAACCGTCCACGGAAGAGATAGCGCTTAGCGAATATAGCCACTTTATCTCGGTTTTTTTTCGAAATAGAGATCTTGAACTACTGTCCATTTGTATAGTTATGTATCATATTTAAAAAAAGCTTTCACATTGTTAAAATGTTCAGAATTTGTAACAACATTTAAAGTTTGTATACACAATAAGAGCACATGAGACGCGTGGTGCATTATGGGTACACGGTGGCCTACGTTGTATTAACAATCCTTAATCTGAACAGCAGACTGTGTGAAAGGAGACAATCATTTCAATAGCCGACAATTGTAACTCAATAAAGTATGTCGGATGAAATTGGAGATAATGGTTGACATTGCTAAATTGAGCATTTTACATATTCAATAGCTTTGTTTACAAGCCCCTGCATGACAAAACAGTTTTAAGAAGTCTGTTTGCTATGAAAACAAATTTCCTGCAGTTAAGACACATTTTAGTAAAAAGTGAGACACTTTTTCACGTATAAGCCGTAAGGAGAGATGCTTTCAGTGAATGACTACTCACGAGGAACAGACACATTACAAGTGATTGTGTATCTCCATTTGCCCTAAGTATACGCCTTAGACAGAGAGCTACTTTCAGTTCAGGACTCACGAATAACAAATACTGTACAAGTGATAGTGCATCTCCATTTTGAATGTTTCCCATCACCAAAGTGGCTTTTCGTCGTAGGGAATATATTCGACCTTTCACAAACAGACAGATTAATCATACGACAAGATAAGCTATATTGAGGAAGACCTTCTATGAAAATAACAAATATATACGATTATAAAATGTTTTATATTTCGGTTTGTTCGTCAATGGACGATTTTTTTAAAGATGCACATGTTTTTAATATGCTAACAGCTAAACCACCACATGCAAGACTTCGATATGTGGTAGACTATTATTGATATGTTTTATATCTGCCTTGGAAATTCCTCTGGTTGATGAGAATGCTAGTATACATTACTAAAATACGATGGAACTATTTGACTGTGATGGATGTGATGGAAATATAAACATTCCAGTGGTTCGAACAAGGAAAATAGGTTGTGTTTTTGATTGTACTTCGTTGCTTTATTTAAAAATGCTTGATGGTAGCTTTTTTTTTTAACACCGGTGGGGTCTTCGAACTGCAACACAAAATGATACCACAGACTTTTAATGAATGACTCAATTAATGGGTTATTGTTCTAACTCTGGTCATAACCCAAGAGAAGACGATAAGGTCGATAACCTCCTTAATTCTATCTGCACTGTAACCCTAGGACAGAAATGTGCAAAATGAGTAAAATAGATAGGTATCGAGAACAAAAAATAACGTAAGACTGCATGGGAAGATACATATCAGTTGCCAATGCATTACATCACTGTTAGAATGACTTCGGACAGGGGACAAAAATAATCAAATTAGCTAATTCTAAGCGAAATCATCATATTTGATATAGCAGAGATATTGAGTTATAAAGCGAATTAAAAACTTCATTAACATTTTCAGTTCTGACGTTTGGTACTATGATCTATCAATTCCCGTATCGTTTATGCATCAAATCTATATAATGTATACCTTAGACTCTGAATTAGTTTTGAAACATTATAATAACGTACTTAAACATTGTAAAATGATAATTCTCTCAAATCTAATTACGGAAGCTCGATTTTCTACCGACGGGCCCTATGTGAATATGAATTAATTTCAATCTACCCCCTTTTAACTACTTTTATCTATAAGCGTTGTAATACAATACGATTTTATACATAATTTTAAAATGAAAATCACATTTATTCTCTTATCGGTGTTCTTCATTCATCACTGTCAAGTAAAGTGGTGTATTCCACATTGTGCTGAAGCTTGAGTGTTCCTAATAAGTTCTAAAAAAAAATGAACAACACTATGTAATACAAGGGAAGTACCGCCACTTTACAAGAAGTATTACATTTTGTAAGAGCTGGCAGTGTATAGATTAAGGATGCACACGTATTTCTAGCGTACTGTCATACATTCTAAAGCAGTCTTAATGTTTTTAAAATGAAATCTCTTATTGATAATTTATTGAAGACCTGAAGCCCAACCATTTAACGCTAGTTTTGTTTAATCTCCCCGTTAAACTTCATGTTATTCTCATTTTGCTTTTTACTTCTTGAGTGCTTCTAGTACTTTACCTGTGGTACTGTATCGTGGTTGTTTCAATGATGTTGTGATACTGTTGCTAGCTTGTACCCTTTACGGTACAACATTATAGATACCAATTCCTTCCAAACATCAAAACAGTGTGTAATCGACCTAAGTAAAAGAAAATATATATATATATATATATATATATATATATATATATATATATATATATATATATATATATATATATATATATATATATATATATATATATATATATATATATATATATATATATATATATACACTATCTGTCTTTCTCATTGCTTTCTGTCCAATAAGCTTGTGCATATTGTAAAAATAGAACCCCGCTAAAAGCCGATTCCTGTTCAAACTATGATGCAAAATAAGGTTCTATGTTGACGCTCTTGGGAGCTTATTTGCTTGACCAGCACCTTGATCATCGTGCTTGGCAGACCTTTATTTCTCCAAATTTCCTAACAATATTTGACATTTGTAGTTGCTTTCTCACCACAGAGGGAAATTTCCTTAGCTTTTAACACACATTTTGCATCGCAATACTCACTGATAATCTGAAAAGTTAGAAATATAGTAATTAAACATCCAACTCATTCAGAACATTATTAAGGAAAGGAGCAGGATATCGGTTGTACCATTCTTATAATTTGTGTTTGGTAATCAACAATAAAGCAGGATCTCGTTTAACATTTTATGCCCCTCCTACCCCCTTTCTTCGCTACGTCACGAATACAACAGTCATTGGTTCGATTATGGATATTTAATTAGTCATCGCTAAAAAAAGTTTTTTAACAATAATTTTTAATGTATGAAAAATATGTGAAATAGAAGGCAGCTCAAAATCTTTAATGTAATTCTTTAAATTTTTGTTCTTAATTTTAGTCACTGAAAATAATCGCACGGTTTTCTCGTATACTTCTATTGAGGATAATGTTTGAGATACAAAATCTCTTAGTGATCTTCAACTGCGTCAATTCAAATAACTTTGGTGAAGGATCGAAACACAACAAGTTGACTAAAGGAGTTCCATAGGGTTTATTGTTGTGATAGCACACTATTTCAAAATAAACTTTACATATTTCATTATCATAAGGCCTTAAAATTTAAAATGATGTAAATTGGTCAATTTTTAACCAATTTTGGTGAAATCTTTTGATTTTTGATGGGTTTTAAAGCATATGTTGTTCCAATTCAGGAGTTTTAGCAGCTAGTCCATAGATCTTTAAGGATCTTAGTAATTCTTAAACTTAAGGTGTTTCCCGAACTGTCTGCGAGAAAGGGGGAATTGTTTCCTAAGACTATGCGCAGACATTTTGAACGCAATGCAATATGTCAGATGATGTTGGGGGGTACATACTTTTGCCAAATTGTAGTATTCTAATGGTTGAAAGGATCAGTAGCTTGGTTTACAAGCCAATGTCATCAGTTTTAAGATATGTTTTTGATATGAAAACACATTTCCTGCATTTAAGACACATTTGGATAAAAAAAATGAGACACTTTCCCCCGTATAAGCCGTAAGGAGAGATACTTCCAGTGACTGACTCACGAACAACTGACACAAGGGAATGTGTATCTCCATTTTTAATGTTTCCCATCATCGAAGTGGCTTTCTGTCGTTGGGAATATAATCTACCTTTTGCAAGTAATTATATTAATCACATGACAAGAAAAGCTATTGAGGAAGAACCTCTTTTACAACAAACAAATAGATTACATATGTTTTGCATTCGGTTTCGTCGTTGATAAACATTGTTTTGTTTAAAAATACACATGCTTATCCACTGGCGCAAAACTTCAATATCTGGTAGACTAATATTGATCATCTTATATATCTGCCTTGGAAATTCCCACAGTTGATGGGAATGCTAGTATACATTACTAACATAAGGCAGTAAGATGGAACTATCTGATTTTTGATGGGTGTGATGGAACTATAAACATTCCAGTGGTTCGAACAGGGAACGTAAGTCGTGTCTTTTATTGCACATCGTTTCTGATTTGTGGTTATTTGACAATTTTTTTATGCTGACCATTTCAAATGCTAATGGGTTCTTCTTCTATAAACTGCAACACAAAATGGTATCACCGATGCTTGATAACTCAACTTGATGGGTTATTGTTTTAACTCTGGTTATAACTCAAGAGAAGACGATAAGGTCGATGACCTCCTTATTTCTATCTGCACTGTAACCCTAGTTCAGAAATGTGCACAAAGATCAAGATAGATATGTATTGCGAATAAAAATAACGTAAGACTGCATGGGAAGATACATATCAGTTGGCAATGTAATACATCACTGTTAAATGACCTCGGACAGGGGACAAAAATAATTGAAATTGCTAATTCTCACCGAAATCATCCTATTTGATACAACAGAGATATTCAGTTGTAACGTGAATAAACGATGTAATTAAAATGTTCAGTTCTGACGTTTTGTGCTAAAGATCTATCAATTTACCGTATCTTTTAAGTATTAAATATATGTCATATATAACTAAGCCTATGAATTAGCTTCCCAATAGTAGAATAACCCACCTAAACACTGTAAAATTATAATTCTTTTAAATTACGGAAGCTCGATCTTGCTTTTCTCCCTATGTGAATATGATTTAATTTCAATCTACTCGCTTTTTAATTGTTTTTTTTTTTATCTCGTATTACATTACAATATGCAAAACGTTTTTATATTGGATTTTAAAATGAAAATCACATTTTTGCATGATGCTTTAAAGTTGAAATACTTAGAAAACATTATTCTTTTATCGTTTTTTTCTAAATCACTGGCATGTAAGCGGTGTCTTTTGTCATAGAATGTCGTGTGTAAAGAAGCTTGAACATTCGTAATAACTTTTCAAAAAGATATGAACACTATGTAATACAAGGGAAGTACTGTCACTTCAAAAGTAGTATTATATTTTGACTCTAGTTTTGGAGACCAGAAAATATATAGGGAGTGAGCTTTGACCATATAGGTAAGCACGGAACAAATTATATATTAATCCGCAAGCCCAAAATTAAAACCCTCGGGCAAACACGGGGGCTAGCAGTGTAAGGATGTAAGCGTATTTCTAGCGTACTGTCATAAATACTAAAACATTCCGAGTGTTTTTAAAATGAAATCTGTGATTGATGTTTAATTGCAGAACTTTTAGCATAACCATTAAACAGAGGGTAATTGTCTCTTATTTTTTTTTTTCTTTTTCTGTTGAGCTTCTTATGATCTCATTTAGTTTTTTGGTATTCTTGAGTGTTTCTATTACTTTATGTGTTGTACTGTATCGTAGCTGTTTAAATAATGTTACCTCTGGTTTTGTTTAATTTTCCGTTGAACTTATGTTCTCATTTTGTTTTTTGATATTCTTGAGTGTTTCTATTACTTTATGTCTTGTACTGTATCGTAGCTGTTTAAATGATGTTTAGTCTAATTTTATTTAATTTTCACAAAAAGGCTGAGCTTCTTATGATGTCATTTTTTTAAGAAAATTCTTTAGTGATTTTTTTGTCGAAAATCCACTAACCCCAAAACCTACAAATAGACACCATACTTAACATAATTACTTCAATTGTTCAATGTTTAGCCATACAGTAAATTGGAACAAAGAAGGGGCCACGTGGCGGCCATTTTGAAATTTTACCTCTAAGTTGGCCATTTTGGATTTTGAAAATGACTTTTATGAAATCGGTGCATCAAAACACCTATAAATAGACATCATGATTGCTTTTAATCGATCCATGTTTAGCCATATAGTACGTTAGGACACCACCCGAGGGGCCAAGCGGGGGTACTTTGGGCACACTTTAGAATTTATCGGTGTACGTCATCGTATTCAGCGGAAAATTACTAAAGATTCACTTTCCGGCCATTTCCCACTTGAGCCTATCCGTGAGACAGACTAGTTGTAATACTGTTGCTAGCTTGTACCCTTTTCGGTACGACATTAGAGATGCCAATTCCTTCCTTGCATAGAAACTTGTATAATCTAACCTATGTAAAAGAACAAAATTACTATTCTCATTGCTTTCTGTCCCATGAGCTTGTGCATATTGTAGTATTACCAACGCTGAAAGCCGATTCCTGTTCAAATTATGATGAAGAATAAGGTTCTTTCTCAGACGCTCTTGAGAGCATTATCTTACCTGCTTGGTCGTCACCTTTGGGACAATTCGAATGTAGATCTGTATTGTCGGAAATTTACACTTAATAACTATCCTAATAGCATCACACCCAAGTGAAACTTAAACCTATTTTCAAGCATACTGTTGTAAATTTCACCCTTGGCAATATTCAGTGTCATGAATATATCGGTTATTTACTTGCATACCATTTGCCTATGCAACTGACAGAAACAATGGATCGTAATTCAGCAATAGCATTTCTATGAATATTTACCTAAAAGTAACATATGTTTACTGACATTCCCAGATATGAACAAAATGAGTAAGATATTGTAAATGACGTTCGAAATACAGTCCAGGAGCATGTCTAATAATTGGAACATGTATAACACACAATTATACATCTGGGATAATATATCCGGAATTGTTCAGATGTTATGATAAAATTTAATGGTTCTAATTTCAATAATTGAAATATTTAATGTGAAAACACAAAATGGCTGTTTAGCGCCTAAAAGCCTTTTATTTGTTCTGATATTTCGAAAACGGCGTGATAAGCATATAAAAAGGGAGTGGATAATCTTAAATCATGACCGTAAAAACGAATTTTCATGAGTTTAAGTTTCCCATAACAAAGATATTTTTCCAACAAGTGTTTCAAATTTGAAATATGTAATATTGCATAAGGCTTTACCGTTACAAAAGCAAAGGTTCATGGGAAATATCACAAAATGGCGGCTTGCATGTAGCAAAATTCTTAGGAACATTTGTGTTTCTAATAATATGCATACTCCCGGACTAAAATACTTTTTGTTAAGCATTTTTGGTATTAGTGAGAGTACATTTAAAAGCAATCATTCGTTATCAAGTATTATAAGTCTTTTACAATATTTATAAGAGCATTTATTATTTCTACAATAAAATAGCTGATTGAGAAATATGGAAAAGACGAATAAATAATTGCAGTTTAAAAGGATTGGTACCAAGATATCACCCATGGGACAAATCGCAAGTATATCTCTCAAGACTAGATTTCAATTTTGAATAGCTATTATCAATAGTATCGTACCTAAGTGTAATTCAAAACCTATTTTCAAGCAAAATTATGGAGTCACAATATACTTGGATAGCAAAATTTAAAAACATGTTTTGTCTATGACATGGATCATAATCTAATCAGATATAATATCACGCAAATAGTGTACCGCGAAATCTACGACATTACTACTCCCAGCGCCGTCACTCAATATTTCCTAAGTAATGTGCACGCTGTGTCCGCCTAAGCCATTCCCGAAATAAACTCCGTACGTACAGTGTACATATAATTGTATACTGTATATATGGAGTGTGGGGGCAGTGGTGCGTACATTTTCGGTGGCCTTGGGATGTGGGATTTTCTTACATATGGTAAAACCAAACATCGCTGATGTAAGGGCGCGAATCTTTCATGTTTCAAAACGGTTTGTATGAATATTTAGCAAAAATGTGGTTTACGGCAATACCAAAGATGAAGGAGATAAAATAAAAATAAAAACCATTGTAGCTGTCTCACTAACCAATAATTCAATAAATGCCTTGAAGGCTATTTGATTAACACTGGAGAATAAATTTAATAGCAAAATTGCAATGCTATGACAAAAATAAAAGCAATAGACGCAAACCATCTGCCAATTGAAGTTTCAAAACATAAAGTTTTCTAAACATTTTACAATTTGTTACTACAACAGTAATTAGTTCTGCAGTTAAATAGTTTCTTGACTAGTTAAATAGTTTTAAGACTAGAAACAGTGTTTAATACATACATAATATGCACCATAGTTTCCTGCATAAATGAGTATGGTTTAAAAAGTATCGAAACCGTTTAACTTTTATGACGGTCACCATTTCCTTTAGACTCTGGGACCAATCGAAAGTAGATGTATTGACGGGAATTAACACTCAATAACTCTAATTAATATCATGACACCCAAGTTAAACTTAAATCTATTTTCAAAAAACAACTGTGTGTGAGTTTAAATCTATGGAATATTAAATCATGAATATCTAAATTATATATGATTGCATACAAACAGATAGACGAGTTAGA
Source organism: Chiridota heheva (assembly GCA_020152595.1). Classification (NCBI taxonomy): domain Eukaryota; kingdom Metazoa; phylum Echinodermata; class Holothuroidea; order Apodida; family Chiridotidae; genus Chiridota; species Chiridota heheva. The sequence continues at coordinate 170,560 of JAIGNY010003975.1, read as the reverse complement.
AGAAAAAATATTCTTCTTCTATAATGGATCCTAATCTAATGAGAAATAATAATTAATCTTTTAAGATATTTTTTGTAAAATTAAGCTAGAACTGAAATTGTGGTTGATGGTCATTTAAAAAGGAACACAAAAGGGGTAGCTTTATGTCTTTATTATGAAACCTTACTGTATTCCATAACCTAGCCCGGGTTATACGGCGTACTCTAAGGTAGGGTTCAAAACTTGATAAGATATTGGTGTCAATTTATGGGGAGTAGCGTCAAAAAATACTTTAAGATGAAATCCCATCCCAAAGAAAATGCTTGACATACCACCAGTAGATCTGTTATATACCAGCAACGTCACTTCCGCTGTATTTTTGATTGGCTTGTCAGAATTTGTGTAAATATTATCTGTCAATCAGAAACTTCGTATTGTCTGATTGTATTGAATAGTTTCTCCACATTGACACACAACCTGGCCCTTTAACTATACAAACTATCCAGATCCATAAAAGTGGAGGCAACTTATTTCGAAATTTAATTCAAATCGGTTTAAAAGTCCTTCCTACATTGACGTAG
>JAIGNY010003975.1:130000-165000 GCA_020152595.1 Chiridota heheva | reverse complement strand
AAGTACGCACTTGTTTTATTACTAACTGAATAAAAGCTCCGTTCATTCATCACCTCTTATGTTTTCTCTCTTTCTTATCGGTACTCAGACCGCATAAATGGTACTAGCAATACGTGCTATCTAAAGAAATTTCGTTGAATTAGTATCTAGCATAAAATCCTTTATCCAATTGTGAAATCTACCATTGAAAAATAGATTTAACAATATGGGAAATGGGAATTCTGCTTTATTGTTACCCTATCAAGAACGTTTATTGAATAATTAAATGAAATACATATATATATGTTAAACGGATCAATCCCTTCATTACTTAATGTATCAATGATTGCAGGCCATCCGCAAGCACAATCACTTACACGATGTAAGTTATCCAATGATAACAATGTATCCGCCGGTGAAACTTTGACTGAGAGATCTTTTATCAGATATCACAAGTGTCATTCACTTAATGGGAAAGTTTTTCATGAGTGAAATTCATGGCAAATTATCTTGGTCCCCAAAGGCTATAAGAGACTGTTTTCTTCCTTAGATGGATATTACCTTGCAGTCTTAGATAAAGGTGCACTGACATTGCAGGATTTAGAGAAAATAACTCATTTTTTGCATGTGTTAATAGGTGTGTGAAGATGCTCCTTCCCTTTGAAAGTGACTGATTGATTGGTCTATAATTATTTTAAACAAATAACTGTAACTGATTGATTGGTCTATAATTATTTTAAACAAATAACTGTTAATATCAAATGAGCATTTCAATATAGCTTAAGATGATGGCATTGATCAATTTGTTCAAGTATTACATATTCTTATGTATTACTGAATCTTACTTTGCAATCGAGAAAACTCAATTTCTGCATTCTGAGTTAAAAGGTGTGATAAGATACTCTTTCGTTTGAAAGTGACTGCTTGATTGCTTTATGATAATTTTAAGAAAACAATTACTGTAAATATGAAATGAATATTTCAACATAACCTTAGATGATAACATTTACCAACTCGATCTGTCGATGTTACTCATAGGCATTTATTTGCAATCGAGATGTCTTTAAAAAAAAGTTAAGAGTTCATTGTAATACCGTGTGACGTTATTGGTTGGGATATTATCATGGTTATAGTAAAAATGTATTATAAAAACTGCATGAGGTCAACGACCTTTGTGTGTGTTGAAAGTTAATTGACACATAGATGCAGCTCTTTTATTCTAAAATGTATTTAAAAAAAGTGCAGTATACTCCCACTAAAAATCGGAAAATTATGTTAATTTGTGGATATAAATAAGAGAAATTTCTATTTTCTTACGACAATTTGTTGATTTTTCAGCTATGAATAAATATATTACATAGTAAAATAATCATCCTTGTCATATTCGATTTCTGAAGCCAAGGACAGTTATTCAACAATACTAACTAATTTATCTTTTAATACATTTTATGCGTTTTTACCACAAATTTAACATATTGTAAAATTACTCAAATTTGGAAGCTCGAAAGTTATATTCTTAATGCTATATCTAACGTACGTTGTACAGACTATCGAAAGAAATAATCTCCAAGAGCTCGTAGAGCGACAAGGTATCTTCAACAGCGAAATGCGAGGTATAAAACCCACTTAATCATATTTAGTTGGACAACATTAACTGAAAAACGTATAAAAGTATAAACTGAATGAGACGAAATTACCATTAGTGAATGGAAATCTATCAAACAATACATTGATACATTAATGCAAACACAACAACCTTGGAATATATAATTGAATTCCAAACAGATTATTTTTGTTTTCATCTGATACGATTTCTCAGAAGCTTTTCAACCATATTGCTTGATATGAATATTTGTGATGTGATGTTTAGATATTATCAGTATTCGGTACATCTCAAAGCCTTCTTCAAGTAAAACCTTTGATTTTCTAAATGAGCTAACTAAGGTAATATTTAATGTCATGTCAAAATAGCGATGTACTTGAAAGGACACTTGACTTCCAAGATGTTAAGGATTCGCAATAAGATGTCGAGGGTTAACGAATGGCTAGAATCATTTTCTGGAGTGCAACTCCGGTGCACATTTGTATCATAAGTTTGTGGTTTTCTTCGGTTCATTGTTACCAGAGAATATGTAAAAACTACTTCATTTAGCGTTTAGCCGTGAAAAAGAATATAACACTTGAATAAATAACAGGAATTGAAGACGAATATGCATTGGTGAGGTATTGGCGATCAGTCAGTATTTACTCAACATAACGACGTGTCAATGTATGCATATGTGGACAATGGCCTTCAGTAGCATCGATGCCATTCATGCAACAAAGACGTTTGCGAATACTGATTCAACGTAACGCAATTTCACGTCAGTCAATAATTCATTTCCGTGCATATTGAGTTAATATGATGCGAAAGGACCAGGAACATAAAATAAAAAAACTTCACTTCCAAGATATCATAATGGCTGTCATTTTTCTTCACTTAAGTCCTTGGTGGTTTCTTACACATCTATTGTCTAAGATAAAGTGTTTTTCTGTGTTTCTTTTGTATCTATAAACTATGAATAAAACAATTACTAACAAGTAGCAAGAACTTTAGCTTTATTAAAGAAACCATGCGTTAAAACTTTCGCATTAATTACAACTCGGAAGTACTGTAATTTAAACTGTCTTCAAATTTTGAAGTTCTGTCTAGTGAATGTGAAAAACATTTATTTCCATCATTCAAACGTTGGACAACATTTGCTAATTACCTAGAAAGGAAAATCATCATAGTAACTTTGAACGTTGAAGAAATTGTTAAATGACCAAGGTTTTTTAGATAAGTTATTTCTATTAATTGTGAATAATACACAAACAAAGGAAAAACATTGCTTAGGTTAATGCTTTCTTCTTAAGGAATGGCAAGTCGAGAAGTAAATTACAGAAGAAAAAAATATCATTTGAACATATTTGACCCGGACATTCACAATATTGTCAATCATGTTTTCATTTTGCGGCTAATACAAGAGTTGTGTAAAATACTTACCGAATGGTCAGTGTCAACAATTACCTTTTGAGAAACAACAACTTCAATAATAAATATCTACACTCGCGCTTTGGTTTATTTGTATCGCCATTGTTCTTGCTTCGTAATAACACTATACATAGTTATATTCAATTATTTTCATGTGCTACACCTGTACACGGGAACTTGAGAGACACCGCCCGTTTCATTTAAAGACCAGTTATCGTGCATTACGAACGGTAAAATAGACGTGTGTTTTGATCAATTACCACATAGATCAGGTTACACCTACATAGATAAGCAAATCAGTAATCGTCTTGGATCAAATTAATGTGTGCTGGAATAAAATGTACGCCGCCATAATGAAATCACGACAAATGGCCTTTAATCTTAATTGACACAAAAAAAAAAAAAAAGGTTTCTTCTAAATGTAGACATATACAGAGCTTCGAACCATCTATGTAATAATGATGTTTCTTAAATGTCAATATACAAGTATTACCTGAATGATCATATTTGATACCAAAATAAGCAACAATAAATGATTATTGTTTACATATATATATATATATATATATATATATATATATATATATATATATATATATATATTATATATATATATATATATATATATATATATATATATATATATATATATATATATATATATATATATATATATATATACTTATATATATATATATATATATATATATATATATATATATATATATATATATATATATATATATATATATATATATATATATTATATATATATATATATATATATATATATATATATATATATATATATATATATATATATATATATATATATATATATATATATATATATATATATATATACTTATATATATATATATATATATATATATATGTATATATATATATATATATATATATATATATATATATATATATATATATATATTATATATATATATATATATATATATATATATATATATATATATATATATATATATATATATATATATACATAAATATATATATATATATATATATATATATATATGTATATATATATATATATATATATATATATATATATATATATATATATATATATATATATATATATATATATATATATATATATATATATATATACATATATATATATATATATATATATATAAATAAATATATATATATATATATATATATATATATATATATATATATATATATATATATATATATATATATATATATATATATATATATATATATATATATATATATATATATATATATATATATATATATATATATATATATATATATATATATATATATATATATATATATATATATATATATATATATATATATATATATATATATATATATATATATATATATATATAATATGATTATATGGAAAATTGATCCCTTCTTAAAACTTAACATTCCACATTTCCGTTGATTACAAGTTGATTACCTATTGATTAGAAATAATAATAAGTTAAAATCTATAAAGCCCCAAAATGCATATGGATAGTCATTGGCGCTGTACAATGGCATTTGTGTCAGAGAAATGTATAACACACTAGAACAAATACTAATTTATATATTTATAAATATGCTAACCTTTTGGATTAATGATAAGTTATCACTACTAAATTCACTATTCTCATAAAAGTATTCTGATGTGTAATATATCTGAAGATCATATAATAGTACACACCTAATAGTACACTCTGATAATTCCGTTTTATTTGAGAACGTATGTTCAGTCTTATGTGCTACCTTAGATTACAACTTTTCTGCGCTGAAGACACCGCCCGTTGAGTGTCGTTTCTTGTGAATATTGATCTCACAATGTAGACCAATTAATTTCAAAGAAATCAGTATCAGCTTAATATCTTAATCGTTTGGAGACAGATAAGAATCTATTAAACACAGCCTCCCCAGTACGAAGTTTGTTTTTCGATTTAATAAAAGATCGGTATGATCTCGGATGCGAATTTGTTTTAATTTTAAATTCTATAATAACATCCTCTAATTTTGCATCACAGCAGAGGGGGGAGACCACAATTTTTTCACGTGCCGTATTTTTATTCGGTTAATAATCCATGTGATGATTGATGTGGCGATGATAGACGACAATTCCTGAACACATATCTATTATTAATGACACACGTTTGGGACTACGAGAAAAACGCAAACGTTTATCAATCCTTCATTGAAGTATATGTGAGGTTTGTAAAGTAATCACTTTTCAAATCTTAGAATGTTGACATCAAAATGCTGATGTGAAAAGTGAGGGAGAATGAGGTTAATGTTTAACTTAGTCCCTTTGTCATCTCACCTATTTTGCCAAATGTAAATCGTCAGTGTGGTATACACAACATTTAGATTACGACTCGGTGTTACAGTTTAGAATGAAACAAGAATGTGCATAAAAATAAAAAAAAAAAAAAACCTAAGATTACTGCAAGTTGTAGCACATGATGTAGCTATTTCTATCCCATATAAAGTTATTATTTTTGCATTTAAAAGTCTTAATCTTCCATATTTCTTTCACGTCTATTTCTATTCCATATAAAGTTGTTATTTTTGCATTTAAAACTCTTAATCTTTCAAATTTCTTTCACGTTGAGCGATTGTCCTTCGAAACGGTCCATAATGTTATATATAAAACTAGGTGAAAATTTAGATTTCCGTCAAGATATCCTGATTAAAATAGTATGCTTCATTATACCTAAAAATAAATAAGCAAGTAAAATAAAGTACTCGCAGATTTTTAAAATCAATTTTCTTAGTTGGATAGAATGAATATTGAATACCTTAAAACGCTGAACTTTCGTTTTAAGATGTATCGTACAAACAACTCATTGATGTTCTTTTATTAAGTTTTGACGCCTACATTCAATTTTCTGTAACAAAATGATGAAGTAAGCCGGAAAATAGGGAAATACTGCAACATGAGGCACAGATAATAATCAGTCCAGTCTACAGGTTTACGCCCCCGATCGGAAGATCTCCCGATTGGGAGACTTAGACATGCGCAGTGGTCATAATTTTAATTGTTGCTAATAAGTTCCGCCGTTATCTTGATTTTTTGCGTGTCAAATTATGTAATTCTAAAGTTTTATACGTTGGAAATGATATTAGAATTAATATTTGTGCATAATTTGAGCCTTTGCTGGTGGTTAAAATGTTCGAATCTGCTCTTCAAAAAATATTGAAATTAATTTTTAAATATTACGTTCAAATGACCTGGTGAAAGTCAAATTTGCGCTGGTGAAAATTTCGCATGCATTTTTCCTACCTTTGGCTTAACCTATTTAACCGTTATGTATTTCTTTAGAGCGATTTAAATTTAGAAAGATGCATTGTGGCTTATGATGAGAAAAAATCTCCCCATTGGGAGATCTCCGATCCGGGAGCGTGGACCGGACCTGTATCCCATTGTCTTATTGCGCGTTAATCCATATAAAAAAAAGACTTAAAGGAAAACAATTAGAACTTTAAAATATCGTTTCTAAAATCGAAAGATTAATTTATCATTACTTCTTTCTCTATGCTGGCTGGGCTCGTTTCTCATCTCTTATCAGCGTATCACGTTTGCATATTTATAAGAAATTGCGTTTATTTTACATGTGTAAACACATTTTCTACCTTTTGTATCGCTACTTCAAAATCAATCGAAAAATATATAAATTTGAATTACTCCTACCATATATACTTTTACCTTTTCATTTTAGTTTGCATAGAAAAGAAAAAAAAAAAGAAAAAAAAATTCCCTAACAATTCTAAGTTATATTGAACACCATTAAAGCAAATTTCCCCCATAAATGTTGCGGTTGCGGTTAGAATTTGACCATGAACGTATACTTTCTTTCCAGCTTATAATATATCTTACAATCATTCCCAAGGTTGTCTCCTACGTCAGTCTCTGCATAACAATAACAGTATAAGAAATAATCACGAGAAAATCCACATCATTCATAATCAACTTATTCAGAAAAATATTATTCAGAAAAACAAAAGCGACATCAGATTTAATCTTTTTTCTTTATAAATTAGCCCTGATATTAACATTGAGAAAACTTTATGTTTTAGATGGGGGATAACATTCATAGCAAACGGCACGAACTAATAGACATGTGATCTTGAAACAAGTGTTGTGTTACGGTCTCCGTATACTATGATTGCCACGTATGCCACGTTCCTTTTCTAAATTATATTTCAAGAAAAATATCTACCAATCTCTCGGTTTAGGTATCTCTTTATCTGAAAGTATTTTTGTTTTGTTATCAGTCAATTTACATAACGATCAGTTTTTGTTGTTGTATGTGCGTGTTAAGAACTTCCTATACCTTCCAATCCAACCACTCTGTCATCTGCTTGTTTTTCTGGTTCACATATTTGTTGTTTTAACTCATCTCTGGATTATCTCGTATTGGGGTTCAACCATAGTGATCTAATTCCATTATTGCAGCTGGATTTAAGATGAGGTTCTGCGTTTGTCGATACCAATAAAAAAGAGTTAATCCCAACGTGAGGCCAGCTCTTTGGTGAGGCATACAAACTTAGTAATGGATGTTTAGTGGATATTTTCTTATCTATGTTTGTAATCTCATTCGCTCTTGGGTTATTTCCCAAAATTTACAGGTTTTTATATCTTTGATCACGAGGGAAATGGCAGTACCCTCTCTAAGGCAACGGTGTAGGAAGTCTCTCTGACAGAAGAAATCAAATACAAAATCAACTCCATTGTTTGCGTGCAACTTACTGAATTTGAAATAACAGTTAATCAACTTCGTACGAATGTACACGGCAGGTATATATTAGTCTAGGTTTACGTCTGTGATACCAACGACTGGGAAGCGAGAAATTTGACAAAGAGCTTCTTAAAACTGAAAAAATGTCAATTTACTCTTTGATACACTTTTCAATAACAGCAATCACAAAACAGACCTTCATATGATATCAAAGGGCTCAGTTGATCAACGTTAAAATATTTTCATCTGTTGTCGTCCATTAAAGGCAGTTTTAGTTTTAGAATTCTAAACATCAATAGGTATGGCACATATCATAGGTATGGCACATATCATAGGTATGGCACATATCATAGGTATGGCACATATCATAGGTATGGCACATATCATAGGTAAGGCACATATCATAGGTATGACACATATCATAGGTATGGCACATATCATAGGTATGGCACATATCATAGGTATGGCACATATCATAGGTATGGTACATAACATAGGTATGACACATATCATAGGTATGGCGCATATCATAGGTATGGCACATATTATAGGTATGGCACATATCATAGGTACGGCACATATCATAGGTATGGCACATATCTAAAGATCTTAGTTAAAATCTTGAGATTACTCTCTGAACTTCAGGTCATTGATGAATACAAAAGAATTTTACTTACAATAGGTCTACTTATATGTATAGGGCTATGGCTAAGAACATCCTTTGCAGACCCAATTGCGCTTCATGGAAGATTTGTAGTGGACAATTGAGATTGAACTACTTTAGATAAGAGAGCTCGCATACCATATAATAAAATAACACTGTCCACATCAAAACCTGCAAATGTAAAAAGCTTTTTAAGTTTCGAGCAGATTTTATAATGATTTCGACAACTTTGATTATTTTCTGTCAATAATAGTTTGTCAATTAAGGCTGTCATATAGAATATTATTAGAAAACTCACCATTGGCTTCGAGATAATTGATTGTTCGTACATTAAGAGATGTCTCCAGGGTTTACCTAGGTAATATTTAAGTTACCTTGCCTATAGAGAACTGAATAACCCACGTTAACTTCTGGGTTAAACTTCTCCCAGACTCCCAAGCTCTCGAGAGATTGTAATTTTAAGGGCTTTGAGAAATACTACGGATTGAAAAACACTATCAGTTGGCGTGAATAGATTTTGCCTTACCGTTATAATCTGAGGGTGAATGAATTATCATCGAACTTTATGATAGCGAGATCCTTAAGTGTATTCTGTGTAAAGTCAGTTAGGTGATGCATTGTTACATAAAATTATAAATTGTGTAAAGTTAAAATGGTCATTTATCAGATCTGATCAATTCCGACAATGATTTTCCTTCTATTATTTTAGTAGGGTGCAACATGTTAAGGGAGGAAGGGAAATCAGGAATAAAAATACTATAGGTAAAAATAGGCAATTAGCCAAATTTTCGTGGTTGTTTGGCTACGTAATTCGCACTTATGTAAAGTGTGTTTGCTGAATTTTGATTACTTTGCATATGATCAATACTTCATATCCCAGATCGGCACAGCTTGCAAGACTCACTTCACCAACAAAGGTTTTAACTTTGACTCATAGTCTCATCTACCCTGACGATACATTTCTGAGCGGTACTTTAACAACAGTTCTTAGAACTTTCTTTATTCTTGCTGTGCTACTTTTCTTATACAAAATTATTCATATGAACTTAATTTGATTAGCAAAACATAATCATTGACGCAACCAGTGTTAGATATGATCAGCATGTTGTAGAAATACAATATGTGAAGAATGTCATTTTTCTATCAGTTACCTGATGTCAATTTTGCGGTATTAATTCGGCAATGCGAATTTCCTATGATTGAATAAATTAGTACTGGAATGAATTACAATAGTGTGTGAATGATTCTGAGTTACAATGATTCGGGAGTAAAACTACAAGAGAATTATTGCTTGTACTACAAACTGAAATATGTTTGATGAAAAATAAACAACAACAAAATCAATCAATATCTGACATTCGAGTGCACATCAAAAACGAAATTTAACAACAGTAAACTGCTCACCTGGAATATCTCTGTGTAAGTGTATTTGTCTTTTCATTTGTGTGAACATAGCACACAATTGTAAATTACAAAAGTTTTTACGTCCAGCTGTTCATATCTTTTGGGCTATCAATTTTCATTTTCTGTGTAAGAGATTCATTAATTGGAATAATAATAATAATAATAATAATAATAATAATAATAATAATAATAATAATAATAATAATAATAATAATAATAATAATAATAATAATATGTACACAGCAGCAATTTTCGTATGCTTCCAAGATTGATTGAATTAGCGCTGTAATTTGATGGTACATTACACCAACAATTGGGCTAAATGTACTTGTGGTTTTCTTGTAATATTTTTGTGTGTCTTATATTCACAATTGTAGAACACACGTATCATAATTACATTTCACCAAGGTTTAGATATTTCCACTTACCGTACTTAAAGTAATAAGCCCCCAAAGCGCTTCCGAAAATAGATTTGCACCACTTTTCAGGCCCGAAGTTTCTTCGGGAGCCGCGAACAATGTACTATTCAAACTACATTGTAGATGATTATATAGGCCTATGTGTATTGGTTACTGGCCCCACATCACAATAACTATGGAACGCTAAAAGCACCACCAAATATGTTCGCAAAAAATATGATCAAAAACTAATAAGATCGCCAAATCTATGTTCGGAAATCATTATGTTCGTAAAATATACGTTCGGGAATCAAAAATGCTCGGCTTACAACATCTTCGCAAAAATAATATGTTCGCAATTTGTAAGTTTGCAAAATAATCACTACCTTCGCTACAGTTATGCTCGCAGTTTGCAAACATAGTTCGTGAGCCTTTTGGCGTATGCACGGTTAAGAAACGTATTCGTGAGCCTTTTGGCGTAAGCTTAGTTAAGAAACGTATTTCGTGAGCCTTTTGGCGTAAGCTCGTTTTCGTCGCAAAGTATTTCGCAAAGTGAGTTCGCAAACAGTGGCGTATACATATGTACGAGTCATTTGTTCTGAAGGCGGCCTTCCGGGGTTGTTCTCCATTCCAAGGACATGTTACCTTTGGATAGCTCAGCTTGTTCAAACTTGGAAGTATTTGTTCAGCTGATCACTGGTGACAGGGTATGTAATGCAACAGGAATGTTGGTGTTGCTACACGAAAATAAAGCAGACAGTGCAAATAAGAACGGGTTTATTTTCGTGTAGGCCCCTATGTGAGAAGATACAAAAAATGTATCATGGAGACAGGAATGGTGAACGCATAGCGGTGTATAATTATAAAGGCCTCCTAATATATAGCATAGTCGACAAGGATACTTTAGGATGATTTTTGGTGCCATCAAATAGCTGGAGATGGCCCAAGGAGAGGGAGGGGGATGGGCCCTCGGGGCAATGGCCAGTCCAACGCTGGCATATACATGCATTTTTAGGGCCTGACCAAATTGTACTACGAAAATTCCCTCAACAGTGATGTAAAACTATAATATTTTGGTGGAGCGAGGACAACAGGTTAGTATCGTCAAATCTGTATGTAGGCAACAGGCAGGGGTGTACATTAAAGGAGTGGGGTGTGTTTATATAATGGCAGAGCAATTCCAATTTTGACCTAGGGGGAAAAAACATGGCCCAATTCTAAAGAAAAATTGTAAAACAAAATACTTTTGAAAATGTTTTGAAAAACACCCCTAAAAAATACCATACTTTTGTTGTTGTCTTCATGGCTGTGCGAGTAAAATCCGATAATCCGATGATCTTGGGCCATTTTAAAGCATCAAAAACTTAGAAATCTTCAGAGCTCCCGGCCTGCAGGGCCCTTAAGTTGGTACATTCTGTTTTCGCATTGCCGTGTAGGGTACTTAAGTATACTCTGTCCCAAGTCAAAATGTCTGGCGATGTCACTGCTTGTGGGGTCGGGGTGGGGGTCTGTTCTATATTATGTGATTGTAGAAACATATCGTTTATAGATAAGTCAGGCAAGTGCAAATTTCTTCTGGTAAGTTTGTGGTGCCATACCCCCCCCCCTTCCCACCCCTTCCCTCTACTCCGCACGCGCTCAAAGTCTAGTTACGCCCCTGGCACCAGGGCACACCAACAAGAAAATAAAGGAAAATTGGAACAACGTTGACTGATAAGATCCTGTGCCTGCCCCCTCATTTAAACCTCTTATCCAGTGGCATAGTAAGGAGCATCTGGGCCCGAAGCAGCCATTCAAATGAAGCCTTTACTTGGTTTCAGCCTCTGACTCCTCCAGGTGCGTTAGTATGATGAACCGACGAACACAAATTAACATATATCCCTTTTGAAAAAAATTGCATTCTTGCCGAAAATACGTCAGAATTGCTCAAAACTTGGTGGGGAGTTGTGTGAGGAGAGAGGGGGAGGTAGATTGCCCCTGCAATTCTTATTGTAACGCCACTTCACTAGAAGCGCAACATAGTATACGTGTTTTTCGACACTGATTGGTGTCACACCAATCAGTGGCGGCGTAACCGGAGGCTTTGGGGCTCAGCCCCTCAACGAAAAATTGTGTGTGTATGTGTGTGTGTAGGGGGGGGGGGGGAGGGGTATGCTTAGCTTCCAAAAGTGTGTTCTAAGATGTATACAATTTAATATATTTTGGGGTATCACCACATCAAAACAAATTTGCTGGTTAAAGTAAGGTGACTGCGTATTCAGACATGATTGTAACCTGAGGAATGCCAAAATCGCAGAGCATCCAGGGGGATTTTTGACTGGCCCCAGTTTTTCCCTTCGACCCACAAGTACCTCCACGGCTCCACCTCCTCCCCCACTCCCTCCCCATATTTGTAACGCTCTGCCGCCCTTGTTAAATGATTAGTTCAGGGGTTAAACAAGTCTATGTTATATGACAGAATTAGAGATTCAATAGAAACACAAATGGCAAAGAAAGAGCTCAAAATCTTCGCTAAAGCGATATTTAAGTTTAAAGTTTTGTGTCTCTTGTGTAGACGACTGAAATTTAGACGTAATTTATTAAATCAGACTGTATTTTTAATACCTATTTTATATTTCATTCCATGTTTAACATCCGTAAATAGAGGCTAATTGGTCCAAGTCCCCATGACATTAAACGGTCAAAAACTCCAAGATTATACCCGAGAAACCTAAAACACGACTGCGGTATTTCACGTATCATTGAGACATGAATATGCATACGCCAGTGTTTTCGAGCACATTTCGCGACGGAATATCTTTTGCGAACATACAAATTGCGAACATATCTTTTGCAAACATTTAAGATTGCGAACATATATTTACCGAACTTATTGGTTTCCGAGCATGTATGTTTCGAACATTTATGATTGTGAACATATATTTTCCGAGCATATTAGTTTTCCGAAACATTCTGCAACCATATTGTTTTTGAACGTTAGTTTTGTGAGCATATTAGTTTTCCGAACTTATATCTTGCGACCACATTGTTTCCGAACATACTGACATATATTCTGCGTACATATTTAGTGGTACGTCTGGCGTTCCATAAATAACCACCACAAATACGTCGCGAGCGTCAGACACAAAAAAAGCAACGAATGTAACATTTCAGACTAGCGTATACAAAAGAGACATGGAACAGTGAAACACAAACTTGAATAATAAAATTCAATAAAATTCAATAAAATTCATTATTAATTGAAATTAGGATAATTTATCAGTCAAAATATGTCGAATACGGTACTTTTTTACGGTAGAAAATTTCAGCAAATTTAACGAAATTTGAAGAAAATTTCCTACAAATTGAACTTGAAAATGTCTTCAACAGTAGGGGAGACTTTTGGTGTAATAATAAATACACCAACATTTGGAGCTTCTTAGTCATTCAGATCCATGGATGCGGCCATTTTAATTGTAGTGATAACGTTAAGTCAATAAGGATTTTTAATTATGGGGATTTTTAATTAGTTATTTTTGATAGGAAAAACCGATATCAAATAAATATTTATTAGATTTGACCGCGAAATTTTCAATTTCATGGTGGACTTTGCGATGAAATAACAAAAGACTTCTGTTCACAGGTCGTTGACCTTTCGAACAGCCATGAATCTGTGATGGCTTAGTCATTGCTGATACCGTGTACATGCATCATACGTTACATTACACAAATACTACCGATCTCTTAGTAAAAATCCTATTGATATAACTTTGAATATCCAAGAAGATATTGAAGAACGGCCAAAAACAACATTCTGATATCATCCAACCCCCACTTCAAATTATGGCAAAGAAACAATATTAAGATAATTAAAGAAGCGATCGAAAATTGAGTAAGGTGTAATAGCCAAAGGGATTCTGCTTATATAAGACAGTAAGATAAACCACTTGTTCCCGAGCACATTTCGCGACGAACTATCTTTTGCGAACATACAAATTGCGAACATTTTTTTGCAAACATTTAAGATTGCGAACATATATTTACCGAACTTATTGGTTTCCGAGCATGTATGTTTCGAACATTTATGATTGTGGACCTATATTTTCCGAGCATATTAGTTTTCCGAACATATTCTGCAACCATATTGTTTTCGAACGTTAGTTTTGTGAGCATATTAGTTTTCCGAACTTATATCTTGCGACCATATTGTTTCCGAACATACTGACATATATTCTGCGAACATATTTAGTGGTACGTCTGGCGTTCCATAAATAACCACCACAAATACGTCGCGAGCGTCAGAAACAAAAAAAAACAACGAATGTAACATTTCAGACTAGCGTATTTAAAAGAGACATGGAACAGTGAAACACAAACTTGAATAAAAAAGAGTTCAATAAAATTCAATAAAATTCATTATTGATTGAAATTAGGATAATTTATCAGTCAAAATATGTTAATGTTACTGTTTAAATCTATTTTCTGTTCCGTTCTAAAAAATTCACGTTATGAGTACATCGGAAGTTTCTTTTATTTATTTTCTATAATCATGAAATTAATTCAGACAACAATTTTTTTATAAATGATCTAAAGTACAAACTATTGCTTGAGAAGCCTGAAAATCCTTTTTGCCAATATTGTCATGATTTTGTGAATGTCGTCGTATTTGCACGGACTGTCTGTCGAGTAACATATTTGATTTTAGTTCATTTTTTCTATCCATGAATAAATATTTTTGGCGAGTTCTTAACTTGTATCATTTATTCTTTTGCATCATTCAATATTCACAAATATTCATAGGTCTGTGACAATCTTTAACAACCTTTCGCAGCTGCTTTAAATGATCTGAATATAGTAACAACAAGTTACAGTAACAATGTTAATTCTTTGCAGTGTAGCGTATTTGATGGTGGACACGGTAAGAATCTATTAAATATTGACAAATCTGTTCTTAAAATATAATGCAATTACACGCTAGATAACATATCTCGGCGAAATATCAAGAACACACTTTGTGAGTTAATATATTTATAAGAAAGAATATATTAGTACAACGATTTGATCAAGATAAGACATCTTAGAATGTAAAACACCTAGCAGCCTGGGAGTTAACACACTTTTATCGTTCAGAATCTATGCTAAAACATCTCTAAATCTTGCCGAAATACTCTATATAAATTTCAAGAATATATTAACCACAATGAACATTTAGTGTCTTGCTTGCTCTTCAAACAATAATCAAACTTTGAATGTGGGTATTTGTTAACACAGTAAAATACAGAAGTTTCAGTAATATAAGCGACGTTTCATATATCAACGCTGCAATTTACAGTACTTCTATCGCTAGTAAATATTTACATCATTACTTCATCACTATTGTTATTATTATAGTACACCCATACACATCGATTACAAATTAATCGCTTACAGTCTTGCTATTCCTCAAGGTCTTAATATGCGTAACTAATTTTCTTTTAATGGCAGTTATCTTTTCTTCTTGCTCGTAATTGTCAAACATCAACATTTACTGTGTAGTAGTTTTCTTACAGCTAAAACATCCCTATCAGTGGCGTGGTGGGTCATGTTTCAAATGATATCAAGAGTAAAACTTTGGGCACTGATAGATCTAATTAAAACTAATAGCACCGTTTAAATGGCACTGTTGAAGAAATTACTCAAAATCAATGTAGGGGCAAAGCATTGTAGAGGTCCAGGGAACAAATAATATGGCGGTAAAATTCCCCGAAAATGAAGGAAACTTCCCAAGAGTAAAATAGTTTTCCAGAAAATTGAAGAAAGTTTCCGAAAATGAAGGAATTTTCCAAAAATGTAGGAAATTTTCCGAAAATTAAAGAAATTTAACAAAAAAAGAACAAAGTTTGCTAAAAATTGAATTTAAATATCCCCAAAATGAAGCAAATTTCACGAAAATTCCCCAAAATTTCCAGAAAATTTCAGCAAATTTAACGAAATTTGAAGAAAATTTCCTACAATTTGAACTTGATAATGTCTTCAACAGTAGGGAGACTTTTGGCGTAATAATAAATACACCAACATTTGGAGCTTCTTGTTCATCAAGATCCATGGAGGCCGCCATTTTAACTGTAGTGATAACGTTAAGTCAATGGGGATTTCTAATTATGGGGATTTTTAATCAATCATTTTTAAAAGAAAAAAGCGATATCAAATGAATATTCATTAGATTTGACCGCGGAATTTTCAATTTCATGGTGGACTTCGCGATGAAATAACAAAAAACGTCCGTTCACAGGTCGTTGACCTTTTAAACAGCCTCTCGACACATGAATTTGTGATGGCTTAGTCATCGCTGATACCGTGTAGATGCATCATACGTTACATTACACAAATACTACCGATCTCTTAGTAAAAATCCTATTGATATAACGTTGAATATCCAAGAAGATATTGAAGAGCGGCCAAAAACAACATTCTGATATCATCCAACCCCCACTTCAAATTATGACAAAGAAACAATATTAAGATAATTAAAGAAGCGATCGAAAATTGAATAAGATGTAATAGCCAAAGGGATTCTGCTTATATAAGACAGTAAGATAAACCAGTTGGTTATTTGCAAAAATAAAAATCAGTTATATCTCATCATGCCCCAACTACAAACAGTTTGATAAGTTTCTGGTTTATGGCACTTACTGCTCGCAATCATTGCAGTGTTATCAATATCTAGTTATTGTTAAACTGAAGTCTTTCTTGAAAGCAAAACGTCGATAACGTTTTCCTAAATGGAAGCTGTTTCATGCGTTGTGAAACGAACCTCACATCGCTTTAGATTTAAAATCTTTTGAAAGCTTTTTAAGGCAAAAGGAGGGAAAAGTAACCTATAAAAATATTTACAGGGTAGCCTTCAGCTGTAAGGATGAAGTATATTAAAATCAGTGGCAGAAAAGAAAGGCTATATCATTCCTTTATCAGATTGATAGCGATCTTTGGTGAAAAGGTGTCTCGGTTTGGAGATTCATTTAAAAAAAGGAATGATTAAATTTGACCATGCATCGATCTAAGTATGGGCAAAATTGAAAAACAATTTTGACCATAGTTAGATGGGTGCATAGTTTACTATGACCATTAATTTTGTATGTGTTTTCTACGCACGATAATATTGTTAACACATATCTCATTATATGGCAATGATCTTAATCTTGTCTAAATAGATACTTACTAATTGTTTTGCTCGAGCATGGTTAATTGTGGGTGACACACTGAAGAGTCTGCAGGTAAACTTGCCTTAGCTGACATATGATATGTTATGTCAATTATGCTTTCACTCTCATGACACTTGACATCTTGATAGCATCAACGATGACCTATTTTCTTAATGTGCCATTAATTATCAGCTAAATACACGTAACTGTATCAGCGCAAATTTACCTCAGACTGTAGTTTGAGACGATTATTGTAATACTGAACATATCTAATTTTTGATATGATTAATTTTCAGTTTACCATGACCATTCATTTTTTATAGTGTTTTCTACGCACGATAATATTGTTAACACATATCTCATTATATGGCAATGGTCTTAATCTTGTCTAAATAGATATTTTCTAATTGTTTTGCTCGAGCATGGTTAATTGTGGGTGACAGACTGAAGAGTCTGCAGGTAGACTCGCCTTAGCTGACATATGATATGTTATGTCAATTATAGGCTTTCACTCTCATGACACTTGACATCTTGATAGCATCAACGATGACCTATTTTCTTAATGTGCCATTAAATATCAGCTAAATACACGCAACCGTATCAGCGCAAATTCACCTCAGGCTGAAGTTTGAGACAATTATCGTTATACTAAACATATCTAATTTTCAATATGATTCATTTTTAGTTTACTACGTTTTTTTTATCCAGTGGTTATATCCTGATCCAGTGGTCTGATTCGGGAGATTTCTCAGTCTGCAGAATGTATCGCAGTTTCTGAACTTCTTTCTGTAGATTGCTATACACTTTTGGCTACCAAGCGAAAAGAAAATCATTACCAACCTAATGTGAACATTTCCTTCTCCCTAACTAACAGGATTTGCACAAGGAGTCCAATAGATTCTCATAAAAGCGTATGAAGATGAACACATTAAGGTGGCAGTGACTATAAAGATTAAAATTTGTTTGCACCTGCCATATCCAGATATCTGCTGAGGATTCTTCTATTTATTTGATTTGTTGTAGAATAACATTTCTGTGTTTGTTATGACAGCATGTATGGTAATGTTGTTAATGATGGAAACATTTCAAATCAATTGATAGAAATTGAACTTAGAAGCTGGTGATTGTATTCAATTGACTTACAAATTGTAGCCCATCGCAACCGTATCATATTGAACTATCCTAGCAAATTAAAAGCGGCTTTCATACAATCTAATATCTGATCGCGATTTCATAACAAATAATAAGTGCAAAATTTTGCTATTAACACTACTTGAATTTTCTTTTTAGTTTTTTCCGCAACAAGAAATCAAATCATACTTGTTACATTGAATTACCACTGAAGAAGCTCGAACAAATTTTGGGTATATATCGGTATAGTAGTCAATGGTATTCAAACACTTATTGGACACCAGGGGTGTAGGAACCTTTCGAAAAGTGGGGAGCACGACTTCTTAGGGGACACTTCCCCAAGTCATATGCATATGTTCACCCCCTGTTTGTAGATAATAAAGCAAAGTAAAAGGGGCACAATGGACTGACAGAAGTTGCCCGTTTCCTACTATCAGACTATTAGGCCAGTAATTAAGCGGCATTTCTTTTTCAAAGGGGCACTATTGTAATATTGTTTTAAAAGTGTGTGCAAATTCCATCACTTCTTCTTTTAACTTTTTGACAGTTATTCAATTTCAATTCAATTTCAATTTATTGCTTCCAGTACAAATGTACATTTGTAAAAAGGATTAACATTTAATAACATACATATAATAAAGAAAATAAAATTACATAAAACATATTGTTATGATATAAATGATAAATCTATAGATACAAAAAATAAATATAATATAACATATATATATAAGACATAATCTGGTAAAATGAGTTAAAGGATTAAAAAAGAATTAAAGAAGTGACCGTAGCTGTCCATTTTGTATATAAAGAGCCGCCTGGTAGATACAAGAAATGATGTTTGTATAGTTGTATTCTAAATTTTGGCACTATGTTTGGATTGCAAACATTTCTATTGGTTGTGGCAAGAAGGCTTTGTAAAACATTATGTAATGGATGACTTTCAGTTGAATTTATTTTTCTTGCTATTGCACTAAAATCTGATTTGGCTCTGTCGTTGAGAATACAAATAAGGGTAAAATAGTCCAAGTTAAAAATCTTTCACGTATATCTTAAAGATGTCTTAATTCTGTCTTTGTCTTTTTCTAGTAAGAGATGATACCAAACTGGTATGGTATAAAGGAGCTGGGATATAATTACAGATATAAAAAGATTCATTCTGGCATTAAAATTACAAAAAGATAAAATATACAATAAGCTTGACACAATATAGTAAACTTTACTTAGCATTTTTGATATGGTGGGGTAAAAGACAGTTTGTCATCTATACAAACACCAAGGTAATCAGTGTTCGTACAATTGGCAACCTCAGATCCGTTAATGATTATGCTTTCAGACTTATACAGTAGAAGGCCCGTGTCTTTTACGTTTTTGTTTGCAAAACACATTTCCTTTGATTTCTTTGGCTTCAGCAACAAGTTTTTATCATCACATTTGGATACGACATCATTGACAAAGGTTTGATACTCCATTTGGTCCCCAATTACAGATTTGTTGGCAATTTTGCATGAAATGGCAGTATCATCAGCATACTTAGTCACACAAATGCTCTCTCCCGACCGGATTTCATCTGTGTATATAGTGAAAAGTATTGCAGAGAGAGGGCCTCCCTGAGGTACACCCACATCTATTTTAGATTTTTCTGATAATCCTTTGTCTAATCGTATTTGTCGGGTCCACCCTTTAAGAAATTAGGCTATCAGATGGATAAGCCACGGATCTTTTACAAATTTAGTTAAGTCCTTGAGTAGATAGTTTGGCAGCACCGTGTTAAACGCACTTGAGAAATCAAGGAAGAGAACCTTTGATATAGTGGTTTCCTTGCAATTCAAATGAGTAACAATATCGTTAACCAGAACCAGTATAGCATCCACACATGAAACGCCCTTTTTATAGGCAAACTGATACGCATCACCTACTTCTTCAACTCTCTCCATCAAACGGGGCAATATAATTTTCTGAAGGCAATGTTAAAAGCAATACTTGCTAAATATATCGGCATATAATCATTGGCAGTTTAAGGTGTCTTAGTTTTGGGAATAAGGGCTGTTATGGCATTTTTCCACAGCAATGGTATTTGACTCTTGGAAATAGTTTCCTCAAAAATGTATGTGTATAAAGGGGCTAACTTGAAATTGTCACTTAAAAACTTGAAGACCCACCAAGGAAGTTTATCAGATCCGCAGGCAACACCCTTTTTTAACATTTTTGAACTGATTACATACAGATTCTACATTTAACTCAGTAATGCATGCATCTCCCGTGTATTCTGGCAAGGAAAAGTCAATGTCTTTGTTACGGGATTGATTAAAACGACCAAAATGTGTGTTCAGTTCATCTCCAAGAATTTCATCAATACAAACTTTATTGTTTTCATCTGGGTTTCTAACAAATTTAATCAAGCTCCAAAAAGAATTTGAATAAGCCTTTATGTGACCAAAGGTTTCACTCTTCACATCTCGTACGCATTTATCTATTGTCCTCTGAATCTTGTTTCTCAAGCCTTTATTCCCTTCCTCTATCGCCTTTTGTTTGTGTTTTTCCAGTTGGGTAATTCTGCCATCCGGTGAATTGCGTTTTATCATTATCATTTTTGAGTGGTATACACTGTTTACTAACAAACTCGATGTAGCATGAAGTAATTTCTGTAAACTCATCAAGACTTGATTCTTTGAACAAATTCCAGTCAGTCATTTCTGCATTTTCGTTATATTTTGGTCTCTGAAATCTTTTTCCGTTTTCCTTTTTCTAGGTTTAAATTTACGGTGCTTTTCGTTGTATTTTGGCATTAGTAATATACTGTTATAAACAGACGTGGAGATGGGGGCTGTTTTCCTTGTTGCGTAATATTCACCTTTGACATATACAGCATCCAGAGTTATCATCGCATTGGGGAGGGTGACAAAATCTACTTCATTTTTGAAGGACGTTGTTTCAAGGAATCTGATTCTTTGCCTGTTTATGTCATTAACAATAATGAAATAGGTCCTGGGTTTTGCTCTTTGTAGATTAGTAAGAACCGCTTTCAATTCATTATCAGCAGTTGTAAAGTTTGATGATGGTCTGGTGTACACATTTACAATAGTAATGTTTGATGTGTCACTTGGTAGATAACGAGGGCGGACCCGGACTGCGAGCAATTCAATATATTCTGTTGACACTGATTGACATACTTTAAGGGTACATATTGTCCATTTCTTTGAAATATAAGTAATGAGTTCTCCCCCATTCGCTGAAAATTGGCTGTCATGACGAAACATGTAATAATCGTCAATTAGCAGCGCATTATCTGCTACTCTGTGTTGTGGCATTTCATTCTGGAAAAGTTTGTCCAAATTTTGAAGTTTTGTTTCTTGTAGAGCTATAAATGATAGATTACGCAAGTTAGCAATTCTTTGTTCTAAATGCATACATTTTCCTCGGAGGCTATTTACATTTGCTGTCAAACCATATTGAGGGGCACTTTTCATTTTCAAAAGGGGCACTTTTGTCGTTTTTTGAAAACATGGGGTGCACGTGCCACCAGTGTCTCCCGGTTCCTACACCTATGTTGGGCACACAATTTAAGTTTTTCATAGTGGAACCTTTAAAGGTTACCAATGGAAAGCTTACATATATCAAAATATACAGTTTGTATGAGGCCATGATAGGTACATAATTATTCTATCATATTTTACATCTAGTGCATATCATATCAAGACCTTCGCACATTACTAGAAAAGTTGAATACACAACATGTGAACTCACAATTGAATAAACAATAAAACAAAATTGATGTATGATACTTGAAATTTGATCAAATTACTCAACACATGATAGTGAATCTTTTATCGACAATCTGTCATAAAGTGCTCTTACATTTCAGATAGAAATACTTGAAAGGGTTAGAACTCAATTAACCGATATATCAATTTTGAAAAGAAGAAAATACCTGGTGCGCTTTTAAAAAAACGATTAATATATATCTCATGACCTTTTTTGAGGACTATACATTTGAAGAATATAGAATCATGGTCATAAAGTAATGTATAAGTATGTCCTGTTTAAATAGGTGGGAGCTGTCGGAGAGATGTTCTATTTAGAAGAAAAAACCCCAAGACTATCCACATCATGCAGATGTTTTAAACAACATTTGCAATACACTTGTAATCAAAACATAAGTGTTGAATCACATCTCATTTAAAATATAACCCTTTTTGATATGTCTTTGACTTCCTTGGCAGCTGCAATTTTAAAGACAAACTGTTATCATTATTCGTTTACAACAGAAAAGGCGAGTGTTTCTTCAACGTACACATATCTTAATTATTTTCGGGTAGAGATATATACCCGTAATTTAGATTAACCTTTACACTTCGAATTGATTTACTGCTTAGAGTATTGAATGAGCTTTTACCACTTAACTTTACAAGTTCACTTTTAACACCAGTCAAATAAAATGTATATTACTTTCGTAATGCTGTTGAATTAAAAACCTTTGAAATATAGAACTAAAATAGGAAATCGGGAATAGTAATTTTACCATTAATGGCCTACAAAGCGATCGGAATGGAACTAAAATATACGTAATGTATTTAAATTGTACGATAGCGGCATTTGTGATACAGTGAAAATGTAAAGGCTAATGAATGTGATTCCAATACAAAATACACGCTAAAGAATGAAAACCACTTTTTACTTCCCAATAAGATCTATATATCAAAGCAAGGTTAGTCTAGGATGCGGGTAGGGGGAGCACATTACGCACGCTAAGGTGTTTAAAAATACATCATACAACCAAAATTACACAAATTTACCGGTGTAAATACAATTAACTTTGATATGTTAACATGAGTGTAAAAAGGGTAACAGAGCTAAATATATCGAAACTGGTATCTTACAAAGAATTCAACTTTCTTTCTGATCAGCACATAAACTACCCAATCAAGTGGAATACCAATTTAAGAATTCGTTACCAGGGGCAAAAATATTGTAAAATTTGTTTTCAAACGTTAAAGTATTACTGATTTGTTTATAGCACTATTAACCCAGACGACTTTTTAATCTGGCATTTTGCCTTTACAAAAAGTGTTTTTAAAAATGTTGTTTGATCACCCTGCAGCTTCCGTGCCCGGCGTTGGCTCCCTTCTCGCCCGTCATTCTTGTACAATGCCCAAGCAAACCTAAATGTTTTTTTTCTTACTATGTATGTGACTTTTTTTGTTCAAGAGAACTCTAAATTATTTGTAGTCACCACCCAAATAATACTTTGTTTTCAATGTTCCATTTGTCATAGTCATTTGGCAATCCAATATTTTATTCTAGACAGTGTTTTGTAAAGCTAAAATTCCACATGCTGCAGTTTGTGTTACAATGCCAGGGATTTTCTAGTTCTTATGTCATATTTACTATTCTAAATTCCAGATTTCTATTAACTTAAAGCCTTGTTCACGTTTACGGTGCATCTTGCATATTCATTAATGTGTTTTGGTTTCGATACTATCAGTATCAGGAACCTATGCAGTCGTCTGTCAAAATGTATGTATGTATGCGCGTATGTCTGTGACGCTTTCAAGCTGCTTGTAAACACGATATCTCCTAAACAATACATCTATGCCACGTCATATTTGGCACATAGATGCATTATGACCCATAGATGGTCTCTATTGTTTTGAGTATTGATGTCGTGCATACTAATGAGTGGACGGGGTAAAATGTAAAAATCTCCAAATGTTCATATTTTGATAACCATATATCTGTTTTGCATCTCCTTTGGCATAAATAAGGTGTTTGGGTTGGTGTAGATGCCCATCCTATGAAAACTTTAAAACTCACTTATATGATTTGTGGGCGGGGCATAATGTGGTTTTACTGAAAACAGTTTGTAAACACGGTATCTCGAGAACCATACATCAATGGCATTTCAAATTTGGCACATTGATTAATCATGACTCAAAGATGGTCCCTATTGTTTTTTTGGTGTCGATATCAATAGTTGAGCTTAGTGCAAAATTCTTGAATTTTTCAAATATGTACAAGTGCATGCCAGTTTTGCTTCGTACGTGGCATGCTTATGTCGTTAGATAGTATGCACATGCTTATGTTTGTTAAAATGTCATATTCAATTAATTCATTTTGTAATTAGAAATATATATCTTGACTTCACCCACAACCTGGAAATTTCTATTAGATTAATTTATTTTATACTGTTATGAATTACTACCATTTTATCAAGCTAAATTTCTTTGCTTATCGTTTATAATAGCATTATTGTTCTCACAGGACATAATCCTAGATGATCTTATAGACGGTCACAGTGGCATGACTGTCACCTTTAAATTGC
The DNA here is from genome assembly GCA_020152595.1 of Chiridota heheva. Lineage (NCBI taxonomy): Eukaryota > Metazoa > Echinodermata > Holothuroidea > Apodida > Chiridotidae > Chiridota > Chiridota heheva. The sequence continues at coordinate 140,160 of JAIGNY010003975.1, read as the reverse complement.
ATTCCTTCTCAATGCTAAACAATCGTTACAGTCGTGTGGGTCATCATTAGTGACTTGTATAATTATCTAAAAGCTTAAAAGAAGCAAATTCTTTGGTCTTCATATCATGACATTGCCAAGGTAAATGTCCCTGGTTCAATTCCCAGCGAGTCCTCATCCGACAGTTCTCCACAGATGGATTATCTCTATATAACCTTAACTGTTGAACACTTGATGTCAAAAACCTAATATATCTATTTACAATTTAAAACTTAACATAAAAACTTGTCAGTTTAGAGCACAAATATTTATAGTGTATTAGCACCTACCTATCAAAGATTCATTCCCACAACTAGGGGAGGGGAAAATTGGCATCAAAAAGTCATTCGCACAACTGGGGTTCAAAGTTGCTATTGCTTCAAAACCTGCTTCATATGACTATGCTATTCAACATTTCTATATGTTTGGAGAGGAAGGGGTTATGAAACTGACTTGAAATTCAAATGGGGGTCTCACCGGGGGCTCTAAGTGATTAACTAAATGAAATTAAGCAGATCTCAATATCCTCAGATGGTTAATTATAATGTAAGGAGTGACATTTAATAGAAGTCCATGATAAAACGTTATCATTCCACCTGCACTACAACAGCTTCTTCAAAAATAAGGCTTTGGAGGCACACAACCTTTAATTTCTGGTTATTAGTAGTATTTGGGTTAATACATCTATCCTTTTTAATCATTCGATTTCTATCATCATTCGTATATCAAATGATGAATGTGTGTTTTGAATATTTAACCCATTCTTTCTAAAAGTGTTGTTCTATATACAAAAAAACCTCGCCTACGTTATCGGTTATATCGATTGCTCTCCGTCAAATCAGTTTTTGAATTGATTAGAAAAATGGTGATTTATGCACTTGAAGCAAAGACTACCAGTATTATTTTCCTTCAACGTCTAGAAAAGAGGAACTGCTATTCACTGGTCTTGATTAATTTTATATGTGCACTTTTGATTAGAGATATTTGATTAGAGATATTGATTAGAGATATTTGATTAGAGATATTGATTAGAGATATTTGATTAGAGATATTTGATTACAGATATTTGAATAGAGATATTTGATTGTATATTTTTTCAGTGTCACTCTGAAAATCAAATTGTATCATAATAGTGTATTCACGTTGTCAATTCAAAATAGTTTCCCCACTACATTCTTAAAAGGCATTATATCAACAGTTCATTCGATGTATTTCAGTTTTATTGCAGTTTTATTGTAGCCAGTCTTTCGAATTATAGGGGGGGAGTTGCGGTCGCAGGGTTTTGTGGGGGTCGCCAAGGTAAATATTTGGACCATTTTGCATATTTTCTTGAACTTTTGTACCAATTTACTATTACTATTTTACTTTTTTGGAGGCATGCGAGCCTGTAGATCCCCAATTGTCTACATTCATGTATTATCTGGTTGCTTTTCTTCCTTGTTTACAGGTGCATTGTTCTCAGAAGGTGATTCGGATAAAGGTGTGGAACAAGCTTTCTTATATGCCATCGAAAGGATTAACAGGGGCTACGGGGATCTTATCAACAGCTCTTTCAAAATCACGCCTGTTATCAGATACATTCGTGCCAATGATAGCCTGGATGTTACATCTAATGGTAAGCTTGTGTAAAGAAAGTCAATAGATTAAAGACAATATACAGTTAACGATAAAAGTCAACGAGTCTGATTGATCAACAAAAACTGATTAGCACACTGTACATACACACACAACGCGTACAGTACGTACTTGATTTAAAATGATTCACAACCGGATATGACGTGAAAATATGAGCATCGTAATTCTACGAACTTTACTGAGACGAGATTCGCATGATCCCTCTTTGAATGGAAGCGTTCAGTCAGCTGTTGTGATCATATTTTGTACACACACGCATCAATTTTCCAATATTTTCAAATGAATTAATCATTCAAATACATTTATCTTTCAAAGCATTGGTTTCTTAACACGTTTTCATATTATTACAATGAATAATTCAAGAATATACATATGTGAGCATCCTCTTTTACAACATACTTTATATTCCAACCTGACCAAGACAAGATCCATATACAGATATATATATAAAGTCTTAAGAATAAATACATCTAGCAATGCAGGATTTAAATTATTCATTTCTTCTTTGAAACATAAGAGCCGGCGGACTGTTAAAAATCATTCGTAATGTGTGATGGAAGAAAGACATGAAACAATGTTATCTTGAGTATAAGAAGAAAGAGAATGCAAATTTTAAAGAAGAAATATTGCGATTTTGAAAACTAAAATGCAACTCAAATTCACTGGAGAATAACTGTGATAAGCGTGCTTTTTCTTACAGTGGCATTTCATTAATCATTAACAATATGGTTGCAATTAAGTTATACCCCAATTATAATAATTTTTCATTTTCATTACAGTACTATCCGTATATTTTGTTAACCTTAACTGTTAGTCAAAAAGGTTACACCCGTCTATCTCACAGTCTTATGAATGTCGAACTGTTATGATTGGTTTAACACCATGACAACAAAAACAATAAAGCATTGGACCATTGCATTTCAATCTTTTTTCCAAAATTTCCAAACAGAAAGCTCTCATATTTTATAAAGCAAGAAAAGAAATAATTTACTTTTTCCCTCTTTATTCAAACACTTAAAACTTTTTATACATCTTCAGACATTTTACTATACTAGTTGTATTGAAACAAAATAAACACAAACGTTTCAATCTACCACAACGAGATAAAAGAATATTATTCAATAAACAATGAAACAGAACTTGATACGTCATGCAGTTTCTTTCAGGCATTTCATAATGTTACCCAACATCTTTAAAGGAGAGATATCGTCCTACATATAAATTAAGTGAACGCCGCCGTGCTGGTAACGGCACTTCCAGTTTTCAGTTTTTCTTATTGATTGCAAGAAACCTGTGATCAGGTGATGCTATCAATAATAAATGTGGACCCCTATGCTCGGTCCGGCGGATGTGTGATCGATAATATCGCAGATTTCTCACAATCACTAAGGAAAATTGAAAACCGGAAGTGACGTTATCAGCACAGCGGCGTTCATTTCCGAATGTTTTTAGGGGACGATGCCTTTCCTCTAAATGCTCGTCCGTCGTTTTTTCATATACCGATTGATTTGTTTTAAAACTTAGCAATGAATGTTTTGATTTCGTATACAATTTTGCAGATTTGAATACTAGGTTTATTGTTTCTACTTTTTTAAGCACGGCGATATTCTCTCCAGAGCCCGCTACATTAGCTATTGAGTAACGTGAGAGCGTAACTTTAAATTGTTTTATTTATTCACAAAATACTATCGTACTGCATCAATATATCGCTACCGAGCATTTTTTACGAGGTACCAGTGTAATTTGATTTCACTGTCCCTAAATAATTTGTATTAAAAGAAAAATGTTGATTAAAGCACTGTTCTCTATTGAAGTGGATATTTCTAATAGAGATAATTACTTAAAATTGCATTAATTGGTAGTGGTTTTAAGTGATTAGACAAAATTGTTCTGAAATATAATTGATTCTACATCTCTACTACGCATTCCAATACTTTAGAAGATATATAATTCTGGTTTATTTTCCTTTATATCACAAATATGATTTCCAAGATTATATCTGAAGGTGTTTCATTGGGAGACGTTAAAATAAGGACACGGATTTTGTAATTCATGAATACACAATTTTCTAGTAAGATATATAGTTCGTGAAAACACTAACCATATATCCACTGATTGAAAATGGCATTACCAGAAAAACCAATATGTCAATGATGCAACGCACAATAGATCGTTGAATTTTCAATAATATTGTAGAACTTCAAATTTTCATGCAATTTTCAAAGTTTGATTTAAACTATAGAACTTGTCCTTTAAAAATCAAAATACGGCATTCACCGTGATTTATCCTATTATTGAATATCCTAAATGCACCTATATGGAGACATGTGTCTCTCTTATATCTCCACATTAATATACAAAGAAACGAAATTGTCATATGGAAACAACGTTTACAACTCCATTCAAATTATTTGATTGGCTGAAATTCCAAATTGGCCCTTATTTCACAGTATATATTAAATAAAATTCACGCTTGAAATAGCCCAATTGGAATATTCCCACGCTTGAAATAGCCACTTAGAAATAGCAAGTTCAAATAGCCATTTAAAATAACCACTTGAAATAGCCCCACGCTTAAAATAGCCCCACGCTTGAAATAACCCCACGCTTGAAATAGCCCCACGCTTGAAATAGCCCCACGCTTGAAATAGCCCAGTTGGTTAAAGCAACGAATTTATGATTTTTCATCAGTTTCCCATAGATCATTATAAATACAACGTTATGCACTACGATTGAATCTTCTCACTAACGGTTTGCACATGAACAAATCAGACAGGGATAATGTGCGTTTCAGAACCGGAAGTGACGTAAAAGCTCTGAATACCCAATTTTACAGAGACCAACGATGTACGAAGTGAGACGAGCCTTCCTAAAATTTAATTATGATGCGCAATAAAAAAAAAAAAGAGGGTAAAAGTCAATAGTTTATATTACGTCTGCAAATATACGTAGATAATCGGTTATTTCTCAGTACATGGAAGACCCGATACAACGATTCTTGGCCCTTCGAACGGTTTGGATGTTTTAGTCACGATTTTGTTAATTTGTGAAAACAAAATTCATAAAACCAGGCACACCAAAACAAAGGGGACATGCAAAAATAGAAAGCTGTATGGCAAACATACCAATGCGGTATGGATTGAGTAGCTGCGGGCAAAAACGACTTTAAAAGTCAATAGTTTTTAGTACACCCACTGATATACTTTGGTTATCGGTAGTTGTAAGACCCGATCATATGATTCGCGGCGCTCAGATTTTTTAAAGGAAAAATGCATGTAAGCATACCAATACGGCAAAATCTTTTAGAAAACATTTGCTTAGTACTTTTAGAGCCTATGTCATGAACACTGTAATTCTAAGGCTCAAGCGGGAGCAGTTTCTGGCTCTTGCCATTGTCAATACATTTGCATAAATCCCTTATAGGGGTCTTGAGCTAATAAAAACGGATCTGAATTTTTAGCAATACAGACATGAAATTTGACGTATTTTTTATAGATAAAGTACTTTAGTGTGGTAGTTAGACAGGATAGGATGAGCAGATATCAGATGTGCAATGCATGATGTACGTTTCTTCCTTTTCGTGCAGCTAAAGGTCAGCAAGTCAACCAGATACCTCTCCTCACTATATCATCAATAAAAACATTCTCTTCCTCATGACTTATGACGGTATAACGAAAAGATTTACAAGTTTCTTTCTTATCATTTTTCTTCTTGCTAGCCGGATTAAGCGTGTCTAAATTATTTAACAGCCTCTCCTCGAAATACTCATAAAACTGTCTTATGTAACTATAAAGTTTAGGATAAACAGAAATATGACTGCTCATACAATTTGAAATTAATAAATGGCGCCGTAGAAAAATTTCGCTGGAGATATAATTTTACTCATTTGTTTTGTAGTAGGTTCATTCTAGGTTCATTCCAGAAGCGATAGATAGAAGATAAATTTCACGGCCTATCAACTATTTGAACTAAAAAAGCTAAAATAATGGATAAAGAAAATAGCCTACAATAAATCGAAAACGTACTTGCTTTGACTGTCGCATTTACATTTTTTTTAAATTTCGACTGAACTGAAATTTTGCAGTTGCCATGTACAGTACAGCTAGCTAGCGGCCAAATTTCTGAGTAAGTTCCTCTGGTTGAGGTTCAGATTTATTGTTGCAAGATTAAGGAGACAGTTGTAACATAGTATTGATTTCTCGTATCTGCAGTGTTAAAGTGCATCAGCAGCTTGTTAGAAATTAACGTCTTTAAGTTAGATGATTGACAGCTTTTTAAACCAATCACTACACGAATTTGCCTAGCAACAAAATTTGCGTAACTAAGTCGGGAAAAAATTCTACATGATACTTGTACAGTACACCTAGGTAGCTGCTGATGCAGTCAATGCGATGTAATGCACAACACAAATTTCTGAGTAAGGACAAGATAGTGAACTAAAAATGCGCTTACGGCCCCACTACGGACTTTGTAAATCTGATTCCCATACCCAGACTGCCAGAACGGTTAACAAACGGAATTTTATTGATTCCTTTTGATAAAAACTCTAACGATCCAGAGAAGTACCATAAATGGATCAAAGCTTGCGGCGTGCCACAACCATTTAAGTGTCAACGGATTGGCCATGCATAATTGTAGATTTAAGGTTTATTTTCCCCACATAGTTACCGCGTTGCTATGGTCGGTGTGGCCTATTCCTTAACTTCGTTAGGTAAATTGGAGCTCATAGACTCATAAACCACACTTTCTTAATGCCTTATCTTGGCAATAAACCTTTTCAAATCTGAATCGGCAATTTCCGAAAAATTAACTTAAATAATATCACATGGCTGAATTCACGTGTTCATAATGAAGCAAATGTATACTCGGAGAATCTTATTGACCGATCAAATACTGGGGGAATCTTATTGACCAATCAAACACTAGGGGAATCTTATTAACCAATCAAATACCGAGGGAATCTTTGGCGTCTGCACACAATTCAAGCAGGATATGGGACGAAGCGTATGAAATGAATGTTTTCAAGCGCACGTATCATACGTACGTCATACATAAAGGTATTCGCGCGTATTGCAGCTTACAATATTTTTCTCAAATCTGCACCTCATTGGTTGGGAAGCAAAGGAAAATAATTCCCAGCAGTTGATTGGTCGAAGTATGCACGTTCGGCTAAAATCGGGTTGAAAAGGTATAGAGTGATGGAAATTTGTTAAACTAATTTATTGCATGAAAAGCTAGAACAATTTTGTAACCATGCCGTTTACATATTCAATTGAATGTTTGTAATAATACAGACCTCATGGTTAACGCAGACCTCATGGTTAACACAGACCTCATGGTTAACACAGACCTCATGGTTAACACAGATCTAATAGTTAACACATACCTAATGGTTAACACAGACCTCATGGTTAACACAGACCTCATGGTTAACACAGACCTCATGGTTAACACAGACCTCATGGTTAACACAGACCTCATGGTTAACACAGATCTCATAGTTAACACATACCTAATGGTTAACACAGACCTCATGGTTAACACATACCTTATGGTTAACACATACCTCATGGCTAACACATACCTCATGGTTAACACATACCTCATGGTTAACACAGACCTCATGGCTAACACAGACCTCATAATTAAGTTGGCTGAAATTCAGTAATGTAAATCCCGTATACGACTATTATTGCATAGAAGTTCACAAAAACAACATTCATTTGCGAAAGTGTACTGAGCTCATCCAACGTTCACTCTGTAGAAAAGATAAAGGAGAGGAAACTTCAAAATCATATAGATCTGCATGATTTAACAGGATACATGCTTTAACTATATAAGAAAAACGGGGAAAAGTGATGGACACCATATTTGCAGTCACTCTGGAGAACTGACGAAAATGTAAATGCTTTTGGGAAATAAGTCGTAATTTACCAAAAACGTGAAATTGAAATTCACTGTTGAAATAAAAAACAGGGTTTAGAAAAGTTGTTTGAAATTTTGTTTATTTCCCTGGGTATTCTAGCTGGTTCAGATTTCTTGACATATAAATGATAAGTTTAAAACACGAAACAAGTCTGGGATTTTGAAGCTCCTTTAGTTAATAAACGGAAAATACATGAAAAAGAATAGGTCACTCGTATTAGGTACCCCTGGCCCGGAACTTTTGTCTCGAAGGTGTTGAGGTACAAAGGACAAATTAAACAAGCTTTTGGTGATGATTGTATCTTTTGAAGGAATTACTTGGTATCTTGGTACTAATTTGCATAGGAGGTAGGGTTTAATTTTCTAATATTTTTTTAACATAATTGGAGGTCATAAGGTCAAAGGTCATGGGTTAAAAGTCAAATAAGTGTTTTTTATGCAAAAGTTTGCGCCATTTTAAACTAAAAAAGTACAAGACCTAAACCAACCCTATGTTGTGCCATAAAACCATGAATTTGTGACCCGTAGAGTCTGGGTTCAAAAGTTCAAAGGTCACAGATCTATTGACTATATTTACCATTATCCCCTATAGTTATGGAATGGTTAGTGTGGCGTGAGCATGAATGGTGTTATACAGTAGGTACGATAAATGTGAACAATTTTAAATGTTGTTTCAGTGATTAGGGACAAGAATAAGAGGTGAAATATGTGATTTTAGGCGTAGTTGTGTACTAATTTGTACATTTTTTCCACTTTTAATTCCGAAAGTGCAAGATCTATACCAATTCTATGTTTGTATCATGATAATGTGGTACATGAACTTGTGTACCGTAAACTCTGGCGTCAAAAGATCAAAGATCAAAGCTTAAATGAAACAAGTTTTTGGTGATGGCTGTTCTTTTGAATTACTTAATATCTTTACAAATTGCATAGATGGGTAGGTTTAACATTCTAACAAAAATATATAATAATTTAAGGTCAATAAGTCAAAGGTCATGGGTCAAAGGTCAAATCAGTGCGTTTTTTGGCCAAAGTATGCGCCATTTTAAACTAAACAAGTACAAGACCTATGTCAACCCTATGTTTAGTACGAATCTTCATACACCAACTCATTCGCTCTGAATCTCTGATTTAGAGTATGAACGATTACATACATAAGAATTTTACACGCTTAAGCAAAGTCAATGAGCTTCAACCTGTGTTTAAAAAAAATGGCCAGAATTCTGGGCATCTTAACATGAAAATCAGCACACGGAAACTTGAATTGGGTTTACACCTTTTAAATATCGTAATAACTCAATTGCTTTTCTAAAAGGATTCACATTTTTCGTTCAAAAATGAAGTTTTGACACATTTTCTGCGTGCGTTTTGACAAAAATGTGATACGCACTTAAGCATTTTCCCCAACCAATAAGAAGATAGGACGCTTGCGTAGGGAAATGAATGACATAATTTAAGTGCGTATCGTGATCGTATGTGCAACCTTAAGCGCACACATGCTTCCTACGTGCGTGTTACTTATGTTGGCGCGTACAATTTGTATGCATTAATATTAGCAAAAGAACAAGAGCGTTGAGGTAGTTAAAATCAAATAATCATAATAGTGCGCTTCAACGCAATCGTCGCGTCTTGTGACGAACGGGCTGTGTGGTTTTTTGTTGTATCTGCGCCCGTTTTGTCACCTCCTTTTTTAAGTTATACGCGCGCGTTTGCAACATTAGTTGCAACGCTAACGTTCTGTGCACAAGACACTAAATTTCTTTCCGAGAATTGAAAATTATTACCCTTTTTCACAAGAAATTCGGGAAATCTACCAAAACGTAAGTTTAAAAAAAAGTTGTTCAACGTTTTATTTCTGTATGGTTATATTAGACAAAAGTTATGGGCGTCGGTCTTAATTTTCATGCTCTTTTGTGACCACTGTAGTGTAGAAGAGGTTCTGTTTTGGTAATCGTGTCTACTACCATATGCTGTACCATGATACTTTGGTACATGCATTTGTGTTCCGTAGGCTCTAGGGTTCAAAAGGTCGAAGAGCTATAAACCACTTTTCACCATAGTATAGTTATGGAATAGAACATGGAATGGTACGATAAATGTGAAACATTTTAGATGTTGTTTCAGTGATTAGACTCAAGGGTCAGAGGTCAAAAGTCAAATACATGATATTAGGGGGTAGTTAAGGTCAAAGGTCACAGAACAGTGACCCTTTAAGCATTTCCCCTATGGTTATTATGATTAATTCTGCCCTGTATTTTCTGGGAATTCACAAAAAAGGTTTTCTCGCATTGACTGTAAATTGTAATAATGATTGATAACTGACCCCTCCAAGTGGAAACCATTGGCAACTGTGCTCTATAATACAATGATTCAATTGTGTAAAGTTGTAGAAGGTCAACGCCCATCAGTATGCTCACATCGCAGGTCAGCATCATGCCTAGTGTTATTGGCATTGATATGATAACACGCCAGTATATTACAACACTAGGTGCGTACGCGCTGAGTGTACACGCTTGGAAAAACACACTTGCAGTTTTTGCAGATGACAACATCTTTTCCCAATGACCTCCCGAACCGCGCGA